>SJYO01029854.1:0-20000 GCA_006410555.1 Capra ibex | reverse complement strand
CTGCTGCATTTATTTCCACCATTCTATCTTCCACATCACTTATCCTATAATCTGCCTCAGTTATTCTACTGTTGGTTCCTTCCAGAGTGCTTTTGATCTCAGTTTATTGCATTATTCATTATTGATTGACTCTTTTTTATTTCTTCTAGGTCCTTGTTAAATTTTCTTCCCTCTTCTCAATTCTTGCCTCAGGACTGTTTATCTGTAACTCCATTTTTGTTTGCAGGATTTTGGATTATTTTTACTATCATTATTCTGAATTCTCTTCAGTTAGACTCCCTATCTCTTCCTCTTTTGTTTGGTTTGGTCCAGTTTTATCATGTTCCTTAACTTGCTTAATATTTCTCTGCCTTTTCATCTTGTTTAGGTTGCTGTGTTTGGGGTGGCCTTTTTGTATGCTGGAAGTTTGTGGTTCCTCTTTATTGTGGAGGTTCCTCCCTGTGAGTGGGTTAAGACGAGTGGCTTGCCAAGTTTTCTTGGTTAGGGAAGCTTGCGTTGGTGTTCTGGTGGGTGGAGGTGGACCTCTTCTCTCTGGGGTGCAATGAAGTGTCTAGCAGTGAGTTTTGAGGTGTCTATGGATTTGGTGTGACTTTTGGCAGCCTGTATTTTTGTGTTAAGGGTTATGTTCTTGCTTTGTTGAAGAATTCGCTTGGTGTGTCTTGCTCTGAAACTTGTTGGCTCTTGGGCAGAGCTTGGTTTCAGTGTAGGTATGGAGGATTTTGGATGAGCTCTTGTCAAATAATGTTCCCTGAAGTCAGGAGTTTTCCAGTGTTCTCAAGTTTTGGATTTAAGCTTCCTGCCTCTGGCTTTCAGTCTTAGTCTTACAGTAGCCTCAAGACTTCTCCATCCATACAGCACTGATGATAAAACATCTAGGTTAATGGTGAAAAGATTCTCCACCATGAGGGACACCCAGAGGGGTTCAGAGTTACATGGAGAAGAGAAGAGGGAGGAGGGAGATACAGGTGACCAGGAGGAGAGAGGGGGAATCAGAAGGGGAGAGAGCAATGAAGCCAGTAATCACACTCCTAAGTAAAAATGGGTACTAAAGATTGGATTTTTAAATGTACAAAATTGGTAACAAATACCAAAAAGCAAAGATTAAAAATCTAGAGTAGATGTTAGATTCTCAAAAATACAATATTAAAAAACAAAACAAAATTCAAAAGTTATAAATATATATATATATATGTGTGAAACTTGCTGTAAAAATAGGGTCTTTTTTGCAAGGTAATAGTAGGTTTTCAAAATGAAAATTAAAGGAATAATAAAGAACTTAAAACTAAAAATATTAAAAAATGATAATAATAAAATATATCTAGCAATTTCTCTGGAGCTGTTGATGGCAATGTGGGGTCGTTTCAGTTTCAGATAGTTCCTGTTCCAGCTCGTCTTTCTCAAGTTCTATAGGTCCCTTCCAATGTAGCCAGTGCTAACTACAGGGTTTTAATCTGTTGCACCTGTCACTTCCAAAGTGGTTCCCTCTTCTTTGTTTATTTTGGCTCCCTCTGTTTGCAAGTCTCTTCAGTATCTAACTTCTGCCCTGAAACAAGGGGGCAAAGGTGGTCATTTATTTAGGCTCACTTGTTCAATTCTGCTGCAGGGAGGGAGGAACATTGCAAACAAATATCAATGGCATGTGTGGTGAGTGCTCGCAGTGTCTGGGCCACACTAGGTTTGCCCCCATTCACGGCATGTGTGCTTTCCCAGTCTACACTGCTCAGGCCCCAGGTTGCTCTGCAGGCGAACTGTCCTAAGGTGGGCCCTGGGTTTCATGCACTTCCCAGGTCTACGCTGCTCAGGTTCAGGTTCTGGGGTACTCCACAAAGGCACAGACTTGATTGAGCCTGCGTTTTGTGCCCTTTCTGGGTCCGAGCAGCTCAGCCGACCAGGTGCTTGGTAAGCGCACACTCCCCAGGTGTGCAGTGCCTCTTATCACCTCCCCTGTCCTGGCCAAGCAGTTTCCCTGTTGCAGAGTGGGAGCACAGTCTCAGGTGTGCCATGTGTCTCCTCTGGGGATCTGAACTTTGGATGCGACCCTCCTAGCAGATGTCAACCTTCCAGGATCCGAGGAAGACTTGGTTAGCAACTGGGAGCCTGCTTGCAGTTTGGTAGAGGGTGCCGTTTCTGGGACTGTTTGCCTCTTGCCTTCTGGCTCTGGCTGTCACTCGCCTGCCTCCTTGTCTCCAGTGTGGGATGGGCTGGTCCTTTGCTGACTAGCTCTCCTCTGGTATTCACTCAGTCCTTTGTTCTGTGAGTGGCCTGGAAGTGCCTTAAGTTAGAGCTTTTTGCAGGAAAGTTTCTCTCTCTCTCTTTCTCTCTCTCTCTCTCCGTCTCTTTTGTCTTTTTTTTTTTCCCTCTCTCTGGCTATCCCACAGTTTGGGTTTCTATCTCATATTAGC
Organism: Capra ibex; assembly: GCA_006410555.1. NCBI lineage: Eukaryota > Metazoa > Chordata > Mammalia > Artiodactyla > Bovidae > Capra > Capra ibex. The sequence goes on along the minus strand of SJYO01029854.1, from coordinate 17,598 downwards.
CCCCTCAGATTGCCCTCAGGGCATTCAGGCCCGGTCCTTACCCTAAGCAATGCAGCCCGGAACTCTCTGTTCAGCCACCGCTTGCTGGTGGCTGAGGCATGTGTCTGGACTACTTCTCCACTGGGATTTGCAGTTAGGCATGTAATCTGTGGGTTTTATTTATCTATTTTTTCATCCAGGTTATGTTGCCCTCTGAAATTCCAAAACTCCCCACACACCCACCAGTGACAGGATTTCCTTGTGTTTGGAAACTTCTCTTCTTTTATGACTCCCTCCTCAGGACAGATCTCCATCCCTAACTCTTTTGTCTCTCTTTTTATCTTTTATATTTTGTCCTACCTCCTTTTGAAGACAATGGACTACCTTTCTGGGTGTCTGGTGTTCTCCATCAGTGTTCAGAAGTTGTTTTGTGGTATTTGCTCAGTGTTCAAATGATCATTCAATGAATTTGTGGGGGAAGTGGTCTCCCCATCCTATTCTTCTGCCATCTTAGGACTGCCTCCTACTCTATTTTTTCTAAGGGATTCTTGCCTACAATAGTAGATATAATGGTTCAGTTCAGTTCAGTCGCTCAGTCTTGTCCGATTCTCTGCGACCCCATGAATCGCAGCACACCAGGCCTCCCTGTCCATCACCAACTCCCGGAATTCACTCAGACTCGCATCCATCGAGTCAATGATGCTGTCCAGCTATCTCTTCCTCTGTCGTCCCCTTCTCTTCCTGTCCCCAATCCCTCCCAGCATCAAAATCTTTTCCAATGAGTCAACTGGAATTTGACTTTCCAATGAGTACTGGAGTTTCAGCTTTAGCATCATTCCTTCCAAAGAAATCCCAGGGCTGATCTCTCAGAATGGACTGGTTGGATCTCCTTGCAGTCCAAGGGACTCTCAAGAGTCTTCTCCAACACCACAGTTCAAAAGCATCAATTCTTCAGCCCTCAGCCTTCTTCACAGTCCAACTCTCAAATCCATACATGACTACTGGAAAAACCATAGCCTTGACTAGACGGACCTTATATTGGTAGTCTGCATTAAATTCACCCATTCCTACCCATTTTAGTTCATGATATCTAAAATGTTAATATTCACTCTTGCCACCTCCCGCTTTACCACATCCAATTTACCTTGATTCATGGACCTAACATTCCAGGTCTCTATGCAATAATGTTTTTTTATAGCATCATACTTTACTTTCACCACCAGACACATCCACAACCGAGCGTCATTTCTGCTTTTGCCCAGCCTCTTCATTCCTTCTGGGACTGATTCTCCACTCTTTCCCATTGAATACTGGACATCTACTGACATGGGGAGCTCATTTTCCGGTGCCTATCTTTTGATGAGAGTGAAAGAGAGTTAAAAAGCTGGCTTAAAACTTAACATTCAAAAAAACTAAGATCATCGCCTCTGGTCCCATCACTTCATGCAAATAGATGGGGAAAAATTGAAAACAGTGGCAGATTTTATTTTCTTGGGTTCCAAAATCACTGTGGACAGTAACTGCAGCCTCAAGATTAAAAGATGCTTAGTCCTTGGAAGGAAAGCTATGACAAACCTGGACAGCTTATTCAAAAGCAGAGGCATCACTTCTCTACAAAGCTCTGTCTAGTCAAAGCTGTCTAGTCAAAAACTACAGGTTTTTCCAGTAGTCACGTACAGATGTGAGAGTTGGACCATCAAGAAAGATGAGTGCTGAAGAATGATGCTTTCAAATTGTGCTGCTGGAGAAGACTCTTGAGAGTCCCTTGGACAGCAAAGACATCAAAGCAGTCAATCCTGAAGGAAATCAACCCTGAATATTCATTGGAAGACCTGATGCTGAAACTGAGGGATTGAACAACAGTAACTATTATTGTAGAACTCTCTGTTTATCATTTTAGGTCTTTCACTGTTTGCCTTATATATTTGGGGGCTCTGTTGCTAGGTATATATATGTGTGTGTATAATTATATTGCTTCTTGAAGGATTTACTTTTTTATCCGATATAAAGTGTTTCCCTGGAGGAGGAAATGGCAATCCAGTCTAGTATTCTTGCTTAGATAATCCCATGGACAGAAGCCTGCATGGCTATGATCCATAGGTTGCAATGCACTGTACACGACTGAAGCAACTTAGCATGCAAACAATTTCATTCTTATTGTTTCTTTTAAATTGTTATTTATCAAAAACCATTTCTTCCTTAACCTTAGTATGGTCATTCCTGCTTTATTTGGCTATTCATTGAGTGAAAAAGTCTCTTTTCCTCTTCTCATTTGACATATTTTTGTCTTTGTGTTTCAAAAAGTGAGTTTTGAATTGACAAAATGCAGTTATTTTAAATTGAGAGTGATTGACATGACATTAATTTCAGGTGTACAACATAATGATTCAGTATAAGGGCATATTGCAAAATGATTACCACAATAAATATGGTTAACATCCATTGCAACACATAGTTTCAATATTTTTCTTGTCATGGAACTCTTAGGATTTACTTTCCTAGCAACTTTTGAATATATAATTCAGTATTATTTATTGTCATCATGTGGTATAGTCTATCTGCAACACATTTATTTTATAACTGGAAGTTTATACATTTTAATTCCCTTCATTCTTTTTGGCCACCCCTGATCTCTGGCAGGCACTGATACCCAATACCAAATGTGTATTTATGAGATCAGATTTAAAGTATTTCACATGCAAGATTGATCATACAGTATTTGTCTTTCTGTGTCTGATATATTTCCCTTAGCACAGTAACTTTAAGGCCTATCCATGTTGTCACAAGTGTCAGAATTTCCTTCTTTTTTAATGGCTATATTATATTCTATGTATGTATGGATTGTGTGTTATAGATATGTAATGGAATATTTATGTACATAATTTAAAAATGTATTCTTTTGGGAGTTCCTTGGTAGGCTGATGGTTAGCTTCCTGGTTTTTCTGCCCTGGCCTAGGTTCAGTGCCTGAGATCCTATAAGTGGAGTGGCTAAAATATAAATATACATATATCCTTATAATATATGTTTAAAATTGTGAGTTCCAATCAATTAAAGTGATTATTAATACTAAAGGACTTATTCCTGCTGTTAGTTTTTGTTCTCACATATGTTTTTGTTTCTCAGTTCTTCCAGTATAGCCTTATTCTTTGTATGAACATTTTTTTTCTACTGTGTATTTTTTCCCCTTTCAAATTTTTGTATATTTTTCAATTAATCTTTAAAATGGGAATTATTGTTATTCTCTTTTAATAAATAGTTTTATTTATTTATTTGGTTTCAGTGGGCTTTCATTGCTTTGCATGGACTTTCTCTACTTGCGGTGAGTGGGGGCTACTCTTTGTTGCTATATGTGGACTTCTCATTGTGGCAGTTTCTCTTGCCGCATAGCACAGGTTCTAGATGCACAGGCTGCAACATGCAGGCTCAGTACTTGTGGCACACGAGCTTAGTTGCTTCAAGGCATGTGGAATCTCTCCTGACCAGGGATCATATTCATGTACCCTGCACTGGCAGGCAAATTTTTAGCCACTGGACCACCAGGGATATCCTGTTAACTTCTTAAATTAAGAAAAATCCAGTGTGAATTGTTTTCACTGTAGCTTCAAATTGTATATGTTAATTCTAATCCCATCCACTTTCATTCTACTTTATTTCATTGGTGTCACAGAATATATCTGTATATGATTTTTTCTGGAATAATATATTTCTAATTATTGTTTTTATGCATTTTTCTTTTAAATAAGATAGAAAGTTAAAAGAAGTTTTTACATTAGAATATGATAATATTAACTTTTATATTTACCTACATGGTTATTTTTTAACAAGGAACTTTGTCAGTCTGGCTTTGAATTATCATCTAGTGCCTTTTGCTTTTAACTGGGAAGATGATTACCATTAGCATTTCCTGTAGGGTCAATCTATTTGTCAGGAATCTCCTTAGCTTTTTTTTTTTTTTAATAATTTATTTATTTTTATTTTTTTTATTTTTTTTTATTTTTTTTTATTTTTTAAATTTTAAAATCTTTAATTCTTACATGCATTCCCAAACATGAACCCCCCTCCCACCTCCCTCCCCACAACATCTCTCTGGGTCATCCCCATGCACCAGCCCCAAGCATGCTGCACCCTACGTCAGACATGGACTGGCGATTCAATTCTTACATGACAGTATACATGTTAGAATTCCCATTCTCCCAAATCATCCCACCCTCTCCCTCTCCCTCTGAGTCCAAAAGTCCGTTATACACATCTGTGTCTTTTTTCCTGTCTTGCATACAGGGTCGTCATTGCCATCTTCCTAAATTCCATATATATGTGTTAGTATACTGTATTGGTGTTTTTCTTTCTGGCTTACTTCACTCTGTATAATTGGCTCCAGTTTCATCCATCTCATCAGAACTGATTCAAATGAATTCTTTTTAACGGCTGAGTAATACTCCATTGTGTATATGTACCACAGCTTTCTTATCCATTCATCTGCTGATGGACATCTAGGTTGTTTCCATGTCCTGGCTATTATAAACAGTGCTGCGATGAACATTGGGGTACATGTGTCTCTTTCAATTCTGGTTTCCTCGGTGTGTATGCCCAGCAGTGGGATTGCTGGGTCATAAGGTAGTTCTATTTGCAATTTTTTAAGGAATCTCCACACTGTTCTCCATAGTGGCTGTACTAGTTTGCATTCCCACCAACAGTGTAGGAGGGTTCCCTTTTCTCCACACCCTCTCCAGCATTTATTGCTTGCAGATTTTTGGATCGCAGCCATTCTGACTGGTGTGAAGTGGTACCTCATTGTGGTTTTGATTTGCATTTCTCTAATAATGAGTGATGTTGAGCATCTTTTCATGTGTTTGTTAGCCATCCGTATGTCTTCTTTGGAGAAATGTCTATTTAGTTCTTTGGCCCATTTTTTGATTGGGTCGTTTATTTTTCTGGAATTGAGCTGCAGAAGTTGCTTGTATATTTTTGAGATTAGTTGTTTGTCAGTTGCTTCATTTGCTATTATTTTCTCCCATTCAGAAGGCTGTCTTTTCACCTTGCTTATATTTTCCTTTGTTGTGCAGAAGCTTTTAATTTTAATTAGATCCCATTTGTTTATTTTTGCTTTTATTTCCAGAATTCTGGGAGGTGGATCATAGAGGATCCTGCTGTGATTTATGTCTGAGAGTGTTTTGCCTATGTTCTCCTCTAGGAGTTTTATAGTTTCTGGTCTTACATTTAGATCTTTAATCCATTTTGAGTTTATTTTTGTGTGCGGTGTTAGAAAGTGATCTAGTTTCATTCTTTTACAAGTGGTTGACCAGTTTTCCCAGCACCACTTGTTAAAGAGATTGTCTTTACTCCATTGTATATTCTTGCCTCCTTTGTCAAAGATAAGGTGTCCATATGTGTGTGGATTTATCTCTGGGCTTTCTATTTTGTTCCATTGATCTATATGTCTGTCTTTGTGCCAGTACCATACTGTCTTGATGACTGTGGCTTTGTAGTAGAGCCTGAAGTCAGGCAAGTTGATTCCTCCAGTTCCATTCTTCTTTCTCAAGATTGCTTTGGCTATTCGAGGTTTTTTGTATTTCCATACAAATCTTGAAATTATTTGTTCTAGTTCTGTGAAAAATGTGGCTGGTAGCTTGATAGGGATTGCATTGAATTTGTAAATTGCTTTGGGTAGTATACTCATTTTCACTATATTGATTCTTCCGATCCATGAACATGGTATATTTCTCCATCTATTAGTGTCCTCTTTGATTTCTTTCATCAGTGTTTTATAGTTTTCTATATATAGGTCTTTAGTTTCTTTAGGTAGATATATTCCTAAGTATTTTATTCTTTTCGTTGCAATGGTGAATGGAATTGTTTCCTTAATTTCTTTTTCTACTTTCTCATTATTCGTGTATAGGAATGCAAGGGATTTCTGTGTGTTGATTTTATATCCTGCAACTTTACTATATTCATTGATTAGCTCTAGTAATTTTCTGGTGGAGTCTTTAGGGTTTTCCATGTAGAGGATCATGTCATCTGCAAACAGTGAGAGTTTTACTTCTTTTTTTCCAGTTTGGATTCCTTTGATTTCTTTTTCTGCTCTGATTGCTCTCACCAAAACTTCCAGAACTATGTTGAATAGTAGCGGTGAAAGTGGACACCCTTGTCTTGTTCCTGACTTTAGGGGAAATGCTTTCAATTTTTCACCATTGAGGATAATGTTTGCTGTGGGTTTGTCATATATAGCTTTTATTATGTTGAGGTATGTTCCTTCTATTCCTGCTTTCTGGAGAGTTTTTTTTTATCATAAATGGATGTTGAATTTTGTCATTATTTTGGGAATATCTTATATCTTCTATTTTCTGGAAGGATAGTTATGCCAGATATAGACTTCTTTGTTGACATTTTTACATCCAGGATTTAAATTATATCTTTCCATTGATTTCTGGTCTTAATAGTTTGTATAGAAAATGAACTGTTATCCTATTATGAATGTTTTGTATATGATGAAGCATTTCTCTGTTGATGCTTTAAACTTTCTCTCTTTTGCCTTGGCTTTTGACAGTTTGATTAAAATGTGCCTTGCTGTGAGTCTATTTGGGTTTATTATTCTTGAAGCTTATTTAACTTCTTGGATTCATAGATTCATGTATTTCACCAAATTTTGAAAGTTTTCAGCTGTTCTTTTATTTTGATAAAGATTTTTTTGATGTGGACAATGTTTGAAGTCTATTGAATTTGTTACAACATTTTTTCTGTTCTGTGGGGTTTTTTTGTTTTGTTTTTTGGCTGGGAGGCATGTGAGATCTTAGCTCCCTGACCAAGGATTGAACCCTTACTCTCTGCATTGGAAGGCAAAGTCTTAACCACTAGACCAACAGGGAAGTTTCCATTCTTTTTTAAAATATTTATTTTCTGTTCCTTTGCTCTCTCTTTTCTCAGATTCCCATTAAATGGATATTGGTACACTTGATTGAATTCCATATGTCTCTTAGGTTCTGTTAATTTTTCTTTATTCCTTTTTCTTCCTGATAGTCACAGAAATTTCTGTTCTCCTATATCCATGTTTTCTATTTCTTTCTGGGGCTTCCTCCAGTTTGCTGTTGAAACTGTCTGGTAAGTTTTTAAAAATTTGAAGTTTTTTTTTTTAAGCTATGAATTTGTTGGTTTATTTTTATAATACCTTTCTCATTATTTCCCACTTGTTTATACAGTTTTCTGATGTTCTTTCATCCTTGTACATGGTTTTCTTCACCTGCTTGAGTATACTTAAGACATGTATCTCAAAGTTTTTACCTAGTAAGTCCAATATCTGGGTTTCTTCGGGGAAACCCAGTTGATTCCTGTCAACTTCTATTTTCTTTTAGCCATTAATGGTCCAAATTTACTTGCTTTGTGTATACCTTGCAATTTTAAAATTAAATCATTCCTAGAGAAAGCACAGCCAACAATTGGAATGTACATTTGAAAACTTGACAACCACTAGTATCTGTTTTGTTTGGAGCTGAGACAGAGACAATGAGTACTCCACTGAGATATGGGCTCCTCCTCCTGCTGAAAGATCCAGAGGTCACAGGTATGATAACATGGTGGGTAGGGTGATTTCAAAACACATATTGGAAAGTGACTGGGAATGCTTTCCATTTTTGACTCTTAGAGAATTACTTAAATCTCTGTTTGAGCAGCTTAATTTTTTCAAACTTAATGAAGGGATCCTTCATTAAATACTAATGGGACATCTTTGCATAATATGAGAAGATGAATGAAAGGATGAAGATACTGCGGGCTGTAGCAAAATCAGCACAGCAGTGTCCGGATTTCATGTGTAGCATGTAATGACCTGGGCTGTACAACGGTTTTCCTATGGAAAGACTATTTTGCCTCTGCATTCTGAAAATGTATATATGTCAATCTGTTTCCAAATTCATCTCACATCTCCCTTTCCCCCTTCTTAACCATACATTTATTCTTGATTTGTCTGTGTCTCTATTTCTGCTTTGCAAATAAGATCACCTACACCAGTTTTCTAGATTCCACATATATGTGTTAATATATAATATTAGGCTGGTGCAAAAGTTACTGCAATTGGTGCAAAGTCAACTGAAAATACTTTTAAATCTCAGTTGCTTTTTTTTTTTTAACCAACAGCAATTGCTTTTGCACCAACCACAATTACTTTAGAATCTCAATTACTTTTGCACTAACCGCAATTACTTTTGCACCATTCTAATTGTTTTTTTTCTCTGACTTTCTTCACTTTGTGTGACAGTCTTTCAATTCAGTTCAGTCACTCAGTCGTGTCCGACTCATTGCGACCCCATGAATTGCAGGATGCTAGGCCTCCCTGTCCATCACCAACTCCCAGAGTTCACTCAGACTCGCATCCATTGAGTCAGTGATGCCATCCAGCCATCTCATCCTCTGTCGTCCCCTTCTCCTCCTGCCTCCAATCCCTCCCAGCATCAGAGTCTTTTCCAATGAGTCAACTCTTCGCATGAGGTGGCCAAAGTACTAGAGTTTCAGCTTCAGAATCATTCCCTCCAAAGAAATCCCAGGGCTGATCTCCTTCAGAATGGACTGGTTGGATCGCCTTGCAGTCCGAGGGACTCTCAAGAGTCTTCTCCAACACCATAGTTCAAAAGCATCAATTCTTCGGCGCTCAGCCTTCTTCACAGTCCAACACTCACATCCATACATGACCACTGGAAAAACCATAGCCTTGACTAGACAGACCTTAGTCAGCAAAGTAATGTCTCTGCTTTTGAATATGCTATCTAGATTGGTCATAACTTTTCTTCCAAGGAGTAAGCATCTTTTAATTTCATGGCTGAGGTCTCCATCAGCAGTGATTTTGGAGCCCCCAAAAATAAAGTCTAACACTTTTCCACTCTTTCCCCATCTATTTCCCATGAAGTGATGGGACCAGATGCCATGATCTTCGTTTTCTGAATGTTGAGCTTTAAGTCAACTTTTCTACTCTCCTCTTTCACTTTCATCAAGAGACTTTATAGTTCCTCTTCTCTTTCTTCCATAAGGGTGGTGTCATCTGCATATCTGAGGTTATTGATATTTCTCCCTGCAATCTTGATTCCAGCTTGTGTTTCTTCCAACCCAGCATTTCTCATGATGTACCCTGCACCCTGCATAGAAGTTAAATAAGCAAGGTGACAATATACAGCCTTGATATACTCCTTTTCCTATTTGGAACCAGTCTGTTGTTCCATGTCCAGTTCTAACTGTTGCTTCCTGACCTGCATACAGATTTCTCAAGAGGCAGGTCAGGTGGTCTGGTATTCCCATCTCTTTCAGAATTTTCCACAGTTTCTTGTGATCCACACAGTCAAAGGCTTTGGCATAGTCAATAAAGCAGAAATAGATGTTTTTCTGGATCTCTCTTGCTTTTTCCATGATCCAGCAAATGTTGGCAATTTGATCTCTGATTCCTCTGCCTTTTCTAAAACCAGCGTGAACATCAAGAAGTTCATGGTTCATGTATTGCTGAAGCCTGGCTTGGAGAATTTTGAGTATTACTTTACTAGCATGTGAGATGAGTTCAATTGTGTGGTAGTTTGAGCATTCTTTTGCATTGCCTTTCTTTGGGATTGTAATGAAAACTGACCTTTTCCAGTCCTGTGGCCACTGCTGAGTTTTCCAAATTTGCTGGCGTATTGACTGCAGCACTTTCACAGCATCATCTCCAGGATTTGAAATAGCTCAACTGGAATTTCATCACCCACTAGCTTTGTTCATAGGGATGCTTTCTAAGGCCCACTTGCCTTCATATTCCAGGATGTCTGGCTCTAGATGAGTGATCACACCGGATTTACTCTTAACTATTGCTACAACTTTATAATCTTAGTTTTTACATTTAGATTATTGATTCAGGGCTTCCCAGGTGGTGCTAGTGGTAAAGAACCCGCCTGCCAATGCAGGAGACATAGATTATTGATTCATTCAGTTAATTTTTATTGTGATGGGAAATAATGATTATGTTTCCCTTTTTACGAACATGAATTTTATCCAATTTTTGGAGCAACATTTGTAGAGAGTATATTGGTTTTTGTATCTTTTTAAAAATTATTTATTCATTTATTTATGTGTGATTGCTGGATCTTTGTTGCTACAAGGGTTTTTCTCTAGTTGCAGCCAGTGGGAGCTACTCTCTAGTTACTGTGTGTGGGCTTTTCACTGCAGTGTCTTTTCTTGTTGCAGAGCATTGGCTCTAAGGTGCATAGACTTGAGTAGCTGTGGCACATGGGCTCAATAGCTGTCGCTCCTGGGCTCTATAGCACAGGCTCAGTAGTTGGAGCACATGGACTTAGTTGCTCCAGATCACATAGGATCTTTCTGGATCAGGGGTCTATGTGGTTGGTGTCCCCTGCATTTGTGGTGGATTCTTTACCACTGAGCCACCAGAGAAGCCTCTTTTTTTTGTACCTTAAAGAAAGATTTCCACATATTACTTGTATAAAAATATACAAGGGAATAATAAAAGTTGCAGACCTTTTATATAAGAAAATTAGGGGATGGAAGTCTTCCCCAAGTTTGCATTAATTATTGTTTAAACATTAAAAACATGTTTATGTATATGTAATACATGAATTTGTATGTATATCTGCTTTGCAATGTCGGTGAAAATCATGAATAAACAATCTCTAATAGGAAGAGAAAAGATTTTTGATTCAAACAGGACTATTACCCTGAAGGCAACCTCAGATAACTCTGAGGAGCTGCTCTGGATTTTCCGCACAGTTTAATACCTTGTCAGAATGAAGAACATCAATAAGTCAGGGATATATTCTTTTGAGGTTTAAAACAATAGCAACAAAAGATCAGCATGGACACAGAGAGTTAGTATGGCATTGGCATCTGGGAGGGGAGTCTTATCACTGGAGTCCCAGCATTGATGTCCCAGGAACAGGACATTTAATCTTTATATTTAATACGGACATTATTTCTGGTCAGTGCATCTTTTTCTTCAATGATTAAACAAGTGTAGAATGTGTTTGATAGCCTACAAACTGCCTTTATTTTAGTTAACATAATATTCAAGTTAAATTATGTATAAGCCAGAATGACTTCCCCATACCTCAATATGTGAAAATTTCTTCCATTAGTATTCATTTATCAATCTGTTCATTTACACATCATTACCTCCCTACTTCAGTATGTATTCCTCAACAGTTTTTGTATACAGAGCAGTAATAGCATGTATACAGAAGAGTTATCATTGATTCAACAATACTATCTAATATACAGGTTATATGTAAAATTTCCCAGTTTTCCTCGAATAACATTTTTTCTTTTTTTAAAAGAAAAACATCAATACAGTATACTAACGCATATATATGGAATTTAGAAAGATGTTAATGATAACCCTGTATGCGAGAGAGCAAAAGAGACAGATATATTGAACAGTCTTTTGGACTCTGTGGGAGAGGGAGAGGGTGGGATGCTTTGGGAAAATGGCATTGAAACATGTATAATATCATGTAAGAAATGAACCGCCAGTCCAGGTTCGATGCAGGATACAGGATGCTTGGGGCTGGTGCACTGGGATGACCCAGAGGGATGGTATGGGGAGGGAGGTGGAAGGGGGGTTCAGGATGGGGAATATGTGTACACCCGTGACAGATTCATGTTGATGTATGGCAAAACCAATACAATATTGTACAGTAATTAGCCTCCAGTTAAAATAAATAAATTTAAATTAAAAAAAAAAAAGAATCTGCCTGCCAACGTAGCAGACATATATTCCATCTCTGATCTGGGAAGATCCCACATACCAGAGAGCATCTAAATCCCGTGAAAGAAAAAAAAAAAAAAAAAAAAAANTTTTTGGGAGAAAAAATCTTTATAGCTTTCTTTTTTTTTCATTGCAAATCAATATCCAGCCAGGAGCAAGCCTATAATTTGGTTATCTTTCCCTGTTTCCTCCTGTTATTGTTCTCTTTGCCTTGTTTGTTTTCTTTTAGTACATTTAACTTTGCGAAGAGTTCAGTGTAGTAGTCATGTAAAATTTTCCTCAGGCTGGTTTTATGTGATTGTTTCCTGGACACAGATTCCAGGATTTATGATTTGGTAAGAGAATTACATGGGTGCTTTGTGTATCCCACTGAAATTCATTAGAGAGGTGGAGCACATAGTATCACCTATCCCATTGTTGGTTATGCAATGTTGTTCATATGATAAAGTGGTATCTGCCAGATTTCTCTATGACAAAAGTTTATATATATATATATATATATATATATATATATATATATATTCAATTAACTGAATGTTTCTTTATGGCTTTCTGAATATCATGCTTTTTATTCATTTACCTAGCAGTTTTTAGCATTAATAGATAAAAATTGCTTTAAATAAAGATTCTAAGCTGAATTGCTATAAAATGATTTTTCTAATTTTGTCATCCTTCTGGGTTTCAAAGCTAGGATTGATCTGTAATGAAGTCTACTCTGTATTTTTAAATTAAGACAAATAATTTGTGAGGCAATGGTAAACACTAATATTTGTTACTGTGCTTAGTGTTGTTATCACAAAAGAGGTTATAACTCCAGATATTTTAAATTAACAATAATGATTTAAATCATAAACCACATATGAGATGAGTGAAAATTGACATAATAAAATAAAGCAGCTGATGGGGACTTATACTAGTATGATGATCAGATTGGATTCATAAGGTCTGACATCCTAGGACCCAGGTACTGAGTATTTCAGATGCTGTCGAAGTTCACGTTAGCAACAATGCTGCCACTTGTCTTAAATTTATCCTTGTTTGTTACCTGTTTCTTCTGCCTCAAAATACCACTGCCCTTCTTTGGACCTAGGATCATTCATCTATATCATAAGACTGGAGTAAATAATTTGTAACATTTCTCCCAGCTCCATGACTTCTTCATAGTTCAGTTTATCTTCATCTGTTCTTTCCAGGGAACAGATGTATTAACATCCCTGACTTCTGTACTTCTGCTGCTGTTGCTGCTAAGTCACTTCAGTCGTGTCCGACTCTGTGCGACCCCATAGACGGCAGCCCACCAGGCTCCCCCGTCCCTGGGATTCTCCAGGCAAGAACGCTGGAGTGGGTTGCCATTTCCTTCTCCAATGCATGAAAGCGAAAAGTTGAAAGGGAAGCTGCTCAGTCGTGTCCGTCTCTTAGCGACCCCATGGACTGCAGCCCACCAGGCTCCTCCATCTACGGGATTTGCCAGACAAGTGTACTGGAGTGGGGTGCCATTGCCTTCTCCAGACTTCTGTGCTACATGATGACAAAGAATCCACAACCCAGAAGTGTTTGGACCTGACCACTTCCTGGATGAGAGTAGAAACTTTAAGAAGACTGACTACTTCATGGCTTTCTCAGCAAGTAACTTAAATTTATTTTCTTTTTCCTATGTATATATATTTTATTTCATTTTCTGTTTATTTCTTTTACTTTACAATATTGTATTGGTTTTACCATACATTGACTTGAATCTGCCATGGGTGTACAAGTGTTCTCCATCCTGAACCCCCCTCTCACCTCCTTCCCCATCACATCCCTCTGGGTCATCCCAACGCACCAGCCCCGAGCAGCCTGCATCATGCATTGAACCTGGACTGGCGATTCATTTCACATATGATAATACACATGGTCCAATGCCATTCTCCCATATCATCCCACCCTCACACTCTCCCACAGGGTCCAAAAGACTGTTCTATACATCAGTGTCTCTTTTGCTGTCTCGCATACAGGGTTATCGTTACCATCTTTCTAAATTCCATATATATGCGTTAGTATATTTTATTGGTGTTTTTCTTTCTGGCTTACTTCACTCTGTATAATTGGCTCCAGTTTCATCCACTAGAACTGATTCAAATGTATTCTTTGTAATGGCTGAGTAGTACTCCGTTGTGTATATGTATCACTGCTTTCTTATTCATTGGTCTGCCAATGGACATCTAGGTTGCTTCCACATCCTGGCTCTTATAAACAGTGCTGCGATGAACACTGGGATACACGTGTTTCTTTAAATTCTGGTTTCCTCAGTGTGTATGCTCAACAGTGGGATTGCTAGATCATATGGCAGTTCTATTTCCAGTTTTTTATGGAATCTCCACACTGTTCTCTATAGTGGCTGTACTAGTTTGCATTCCCACCAACAGTGTAAGAGGGTTCCATTTTCTCCACACCCTTTCCAGTACTTATTGTTTGTAAATTTTTTGATAGAAGCCATTTTGGCTGGCACGAGATGGTATCTCATTGAGGTTTTGATTTGCATTTCTCTGATAATAAGTGATGTTGAACATCTTTTCATGTGTTTGTTAGCCATCTGTATGTCTTCTTTCGAGAAATGTGTGTTTAGGTCTTCGGCCCACTTTTTGATGGGGTCGTTGATTTTTCTGGAATTGAGCTGTGGGAGTTGCTTGTATATTTTTGAGATTAATTTTTTGTCAGTTGCTTCATTTGCTATTATTTTCTCCCATTCTGAAGACTGTCTTTCCACCTTGCTTATAGTTTCCTTTGTTGAGCAAAAGCTTTTAAGTTTTATTAGGTCCCATTTGTTTATTTTTGCTTTTATTTCCAATATTCTGGGTGGTGGGTTATAGAAGATCTTGCTGTGATTTATGTCAGAGAGTGTCTGTCTATGTTTTCCTCTAAGAGTTTTATAGATTTATTTATTTTTTGAGTTTATTTTTGTGTATGGTGTTAGAAAGTGTTCTAATTTCATTCTTTTTTTAAATTTATTTATTTTAATTGGAGGCTAATTACTTTACAATATTGTATTGGTTTTGCTATACATCAACATGAATCTGCCATGGGTGTACACGTGTTCCCAGTCCTGAACCCCCCTCCCACCTCCCTCCCCATACCATCCCTCTGGGTCATCCCAGTGCACCACCCTTAATGCATATATATGGAATTTAGAAAGATGGTAATGATAACCCTGTATGCGAGACAGCAAAAGAGACACAGAAGTATAGAAAATTCTTTTGGACTCTGTGGGAGAGGGTGAGGGTGGGATGATTAGGGAGAATGGCATTGAAACATGTATCATTTCATTCTTTTATAAGTGGTTGACCAGTTTTCCCAGCACCACTTGTTAAAGAGATTGTCTTTTTATCCATTGTATATTCTTGCCTTCTTTGTGAAAGATAAGGTGTCGATAGGTGTGTGGATTTATCTCTGGGCTTTCTATTTTGTTCCATTGATCTATATTTCTGTCTTTGTGCCAGTACCATGCTGTCTTGATGACTGTGGCTTTGTAGTATAACCCAAAGTTGGGCAGGTTTATTCCTCCAGTTCCATTCTTCTTTCTCAAGATGGCTTTGGCTATTCGAGGTTTTTTTGTATTGCCATACAAATTGTGAAATTATTTACTCTAGTTCTGTGAATACCATTGATAGCTTGATGGGGATTGCATTGAATCTCTTGAATGCTTTGGGTAGTATACTCATTTTCACTGTATTAATTCTTCCACCTCATGAACATGGTATATTTTTCCATCTATTTCTGTCTTCTTTTATTTCTTTAATCAGTGTTTTATAGTTTCTATATAGAGGTCTTTTGTTTCTTTATGTAGATATATGCCTAAGTGTTTTATTATTTTCATTGCAAAGGTGAATGGAACTGTTTCCTCAATTTCTGTTTTCTCATTGTTAGTGTATAGGAATGCAAGGGATTTCTGTGTGTTAATTTACATCTCCTGCCACTTTACTCTATTCATTGATTAGCCCTAGTAATTTTCTAGTGGAGTCTTTAGGGTTTTCTATGTAGACGATCATGTCATCTGCAAACAGTGAGAGTTTTACTTCTTTTCAAATCTGGAATCCTTTTATTTCTTTTTCTGCTCTGACTGATGTGGCCAAAAATTCCAAAACTATGTTGAATAGTAGTGGTGAAAGTTCTCCATCTATTTGTGTCCTCTTTGATTTCTTTCATCAGTGTTTTACAGTTTTCTATATGCAGGTCTTTTGTTTCTTTAGGTAGATTTATTCCTAACTATTTTATTCTTTCCTTTGCAATGGTGAATGGAATTGTTTCCTTAATTTCTCTTTCTGTTTTCTCATTGTCAGTGTATAGGAATGCAAGGGATTTCTGTGTGTTGATTTTATATCCTGAAACTTTACTATATTCATTGATTAGCTCTAGTATTTTTCTGGTGGAGTCTTTAGGGTTTTCTACGTAGAGGATCATGTCATCTGCAAACAGTGAGAGTTTTACTTCTTCTTTTCCAACAAGCACTTAATCAATGACTGAAATTATGTAAAGAAGCACTCTGGTCTTGTAAATATTCTTCAACTTCAGGCTAATCTTATTCCTTAGTTGCAGATCTTCATAACCTTCAAGCTTCAACTGAAGTTGAAATGTCTACTTGGTCCATCTTTTTTTCTGATAGCCTTCAGAATCTGCAAGATTTGGGGGAGTTCTAAAATTCCTATGTGACACCTTAGAGTCAAACTTTAAGACTCTCACCTCTTGATTTCAAATCAATAATCACCTCAAAGGTAAAATCAGGTCAAATAAGAGGCTTCCTAACATGGACTTCCCAATCCCTCTGCTTTCTTGTCCCCAGAAATTGTCACAACTTTGATCACATTTACATGCTGACAAATATATATATATGTTTGTGTATTGTCTGTGTGTGTCTGTGTGATGAGTCAGAGAAATACAGACATAAATATGCATATATATATAATATTACGAAATTTCTGGTCATTGCAATAAAATATTATCTGCAGATGATGAGATTTCTACTGGAAAGGTAACTAAAAGCTCCGAAATCCACCAAAGAATTCAGTCCTCAGTACACGTAAGGGTTTGATCAAGTAGTCTTTCTATTACAGTCATGACAGAAAAGCAAAGGACTTCCCTGGCAGTCCAGTGGTTAAGACCTCCCTTCCAATGCATGGGGCATGGTTTCCATCCCTGTCTGGAAATTAAGATCCTGTCAGGCAGCTTGGCCAAAAAAAAAATTTTCTTTAAAGTAAAGTCTGGTTCCAAATAGGAAAAGGAGTACATCAAGGCTGTATACTGTCACCCTGCTTATTTAACAAGGTTTCAAAAATAATATAAATATCCTTGAATAGGAAGATAATTTTAAAAAATTATCATATCTATTAACAAACTATTATGAGATACATTAACTTACACTGCTTGTGAAAATATCAACTTTATGCTATTATATAATGTCACCAAAAAACCATAGCTATAAACAATACATACACATGCAAACACTAAACACACACATAGATTTCTCTGTGTATGTTCAAATATAACCCATATGTATATTAATTACCTTCCCCTCTTCTTTACTTTTTTTTTCTCCTCTTCTTTACTTTTATATGTCTGTATGTCTGTGTGTGTGTGTTTAATCATTAGAGGAAAGAGGAAGAACATCTCTGGAAAGACTAATAAATTCAAGTTTTATCTCATACTATTCCCTCTAGCTGGAGTCATCTTCACCTGATTTCTTTTGCATGTATATACATATATACACAAACATACCCATCAATCACATAATTATATTTTTAATAAACATTGGGGAAAAGCAAAATTATTTATCCAAACTATCAAGAGATCATTCCCCTAGAGAGATAAATAGGAGTAAGAGATGAGTGCATTTAAAAAATTTTTATCACATGGGATAATT
>SJYO01029825.1:7402-20000 GCA_006410555.1 Capra ibex | reverse complement strand
CGTACTCTTAAACCTCTTGAACAACTGGGAACCCATCACGAACGAAAGTCACATACATACCTCCGAAAACTACTCGAGGATAACTAATTATAAGGGACCTAAGTCCTCAAGAGAGTACAAGAGTCCTAAACCTGATTTCGGAAGACTAAGACCAAAAGTCGAAATATAAATGTCATCGGAGTTCTGAAGAAGTAGATGTGTCGTGACTACTATTTTGTAGATCCAATTTTTACTTTTCAAAGAGGTGCAACTCCCTGTGGGTCTCTTCAAGTGACTCAATGTACCTCTTCTCTTCTCCCTCCCCTATCAATCTCCACTGACCTTACTCTACTCCACCCTAGCTTTCTCCTCTCTCGTTCGAACGGTCATTAGTGAAGGAATATACACGAGGTGTCAGACCCGGCGAGTCTCCAAAAGTGCCTCAATATGTCTCCTCTCCCGCCTTCCTCTGTCTCCATCGGTCTTCCTATTTTCTCCCTTTACTTTCCGCTCTCTGTCTAGGTCGGTCATCGGTCAAGGAATTCACAAGAGGGGGCAGACCTTGTGTGTCTCTAAGTGTCTCCACCCATCTCTTCTCTACCCCATCTCTTCTCTGTCCGGTGGACCACCACTTTTTCATCTCAGGTTTCCTCCTCTCTCACCAGTT
This sequence comes from Capra ibex, assembly GCA_006410555.1. Lineage (NCBI taxonomy): Eukaryota > Metazoa > Chordata > Mammalia > Artiodactyla > Bovidae > Capra > Capra ibex. The sequence goes on along the minus strand of SJYO01029825.1, from coordinate 19,354 downwards.
CGGTGATTAGAGCGAGAGTCCATTTTGACCCATCACTTCAAACCCAAAAATTTACATGTTTTAACCGTTGTTTTTTGTTTTTCGTTTCTAATTTTTAGATCTCATCTCCAACCTAAAAGTTTTTATGTTATAATTTCTTTTCTTCTTCCTTCTTTTTTGTTGTTGTTGTTGTTGTTGTTTTTTTCGGTGTTCTTAATAATTGTTGTTGGTGGTGTGTTTCTGATATGTACCACAAACGAAATCTTTTTCAAAAAAAAACTTTTCATTATCATCGAATATCTTTATTTTTAATTTCCTCTTTATCTCCTGAATTGTTAAAGTTTTTCAATCTCTTTTTTTTTCTTTTTCTCTTCTTCTTTTTTGTTGGTGTGTTGTTTTTATTTTCTTTTTTGTTTTTTTTTTTTCCTTTTTTGCTTGTTTTTCTTACTAACATTTTTATCATTTCTATATAGACTGGGAAAGAGACCACACAACTGGCAGACCCCTACAGGTACACATCTCAGAAGAGAACACAACAACCTTCTCCCACAAACGATACTGGTCACCTAAAGGAACCGTTTTGAGATAATCAGAAACGGAACGAAGTAAGGCGTAAGGTTCCGGTTTAAACAGACAATGCGGTCCACAAAGAACTGAAGAATGAAAACGTAAGGTCAGGGGACATTACTTTTCCTGTAGAAACAACCCACAATCAAGATTTTCTAGGACATCCAGAAGTATTTTGGCAAGTTGAAGTCGAATAAGTCGCAATGACCAACCCCGTATCTGAACCTATTGACACTATAACATGCCAAACGGAACCTCTACTTGTCTCTACTAAGACAGTAAGAGCTCTAAAGTAGGTTCACGACGTAAAGGCTGAGAAAACAACTGGTACTACCGATGAGGTAAAGAAGACTCCCTAAGGACGGACGTCATCATCTACATTATTAGTAGACTCATTTTAAGTGGGTAAGGTCAGGTAAAATCAAGTGACTAAGGATCTTACAGTTGCAAGTGGGAACGGTAGAGAACAAACTGGTGAAGGTTAAACGGAACTAAGTACCTGGACTGTAAGGTCCAAGGATACGTTATAACGAGAAATATCCTAGCCTAGAACGAAGATAATGGTCAGTGTAGGTGTTGACCCATAACAAAAACGAAACCGAGGTAGGGAAGTAAGACCTCAATAAAGAGGTGATTAGAGATCATCGTATAACCCGTGGATTACAGGACCCCCTCAAGGAAAAAACCATAGGATAGTAAAACGGAAAAGGATGACAAGTACCCCAAGAATTCCGTCCTTATGACTTCACCGAACGGTAAGACAAGAGGTCACCTGGTGTAAGACAGTCCGGAGAGGTGGTACTGGGAGGGGAGAATCCAACGGGACGACTGTACCGAACCAAAGTAACTCAATCTGTTCCGACGCCAGGATCACACTAATCTAGCTGATCAAAAGACACTCATACCAAAGTCACACAGACGGGAGACTTCGGGAAAACGTTGTGAATCGTAGAATGAACCCAAAGAGAATGGAACTGCACCCCATAGAGAAGTACCGACGAGGTCGTTTCGTATCGACGACAAGGAATGGAACCTGTTCCCGATAGAGGAATGGCGGTGACTAGTGTAGTGGTCTACCAGTTATGGCTTTAGTCTAACTAATATAAGAAACTTCGGTTTCTACCTCTTGTAGATATGTCAGTTGTTTTTGTTCTGGTCCTCGACTGACACCGAGTCTAGTACTTGAGGAATAACGGTCTAAGTCTGAATTTATCTTCTTTCCTCCCTTTTTGCGATCTGGTAAGTCCATAATGGATTTAGTTTAGGGAATACTAATATGGCACCTTCACTCTTTATCTAAATTCCCGGATCTAGACTATCTATCTCACGGACTACTTGATACCTTACTCCAAACACTGTAACATGTTCTCTGCCCCTAGTTCTGGAAGGGGTACCTTTTCTACCTTTTTTCGTATTACCGTCTGACCCCTCCAGAATGTTTATTGACTTTTCTTCTCTCTACTTTTCGTTTCCTCTTTTCCTTTCTATATTCGTAGACTTACGTCTCAAGTCTACTTATCGGTCTTATCGGTCTTCTCTATTCTTTCGGAAGAAGTCGCTTGTTACGTTTCTTTGTTTCCTTTTGTTGTCTTACCCTTTCTGATCTCTAGAGTTCTTTTAATCTCTATGGTTCCCTTGTAAAGTACGTCTCTACCCACGCTATTGCATGTCTTTACCACACCTGGATTGTCTTCGTATTCTATAATTCTTCTCCACCGTTCTTATGTACCTTCTTGACATGTTTTTTTTCTAGAAGTGTTTGGTCTATTAGTACTACAACATTAGTGATTAGATCTCGGTCTGTAGAACCTTACACTTCAGTTCACCCGGAATCTTTCGTAGTGATGCTTGTTTCGATCACCTCCACTACCTTAAGGTCAACTAGACAAAGTTTAGGACTTTCTACTACGACACTTTCACGACGTGAGTTATACGGTCGTTTAAACCTTTTGAGTCGTCACTGGTGTCCTGACCTTTTCCAGTCAAAAGTAAGGTTAAGGTTTCTTTCCGTTACGTCTTCTTACGAGTTTGATGGTGTGTTAACCTGAGTAGAGTGTAAGATCATTTCATTACGAGTTTTAAGAGGTTCGGTCTTAAGTCGTTATGTACTTGACACTTGAGGGACTATAAATTCGACCAAAATCTTTTTACGTCTCCTTGGTCTCTAGTTTAACGGTTGTAGACGACCTAGTACCTTTTTCGTTATCTCAAGGTCTTTTTGTAGATAAAGACGAAATAACTGATACGGTTTCGGAAACAGACACACCCATTGTTATTTAACACCTTTTAAGACTTTCTCTACCCTTATGGTGGATTGGACGGAGAATTCTTTAGACATACGTCCAGTCCTTCGTTGTCAATCTTGACCTGTACATTGTTATCTGACCAAGGTTTATCCTTTTCTTCACACAGTTCCGATATATAACAGTGGGACGAATAAATTGAATGTACGTCTCATGTAGTACTCTTTGCGACCTGACCCCCTTTTTTTTTTTTTGTTCGTCCTTAGGTCTAACGGCCCTCTTTATAGTTATTGAAGTCTATACGGCTACTGTGGTGGGAATACTGTCTTTCACTTTTCCTCGATTTTTAGGAGAACTACGTTCACTTTCTCTTCTCACTCTTTCAATCGAATTTCCAGTTGTAAGTCTTTTGCTTCTAGTACCGTAGACCAGGGTAGTGAAGTACCCTTTATCTACCCCTTCGTCATCTCTGTCACAGTCTGAAATAAAACCCCCCGAGGTTTTAGTGACGTCTACCACTGACGTCGGTACTTTAATTTTCTGCGAATGAAGAACCTTCTTTTCAATACTGGTTGGATCTATCGTATAACTTTTCGTCTCTGTAATGAAACGGCTGATTCCAGGCAGATCAGTTCCGATAGCAAAAAGGTCACCAGTACATACCTACACTCTCAACCTGACACTTCTTCCGACTCGTGGCTTTTTAACTACGAAAACTTGACACCACAACCTCTTCTCAGAACTCTCAGGGAACCTGACGTTCCTCTAGGTTTGTCAGGTAAGACTTCTTCTAGTTGGGACCCTAAAGAAACCTTTCTTACTACGATTTCGACTTCGAGATCATGAAACCGGTGGAGTACACTTCTCAACTGAGTAACATCTTCTGAGACTACGACCCTCCCTAATCCCCGTCCTCCTCTTCCCCTGCTGGGTCATATTCTAGCGACCTACCGTACTGTCTGAACTACCTGCACTCAGACTCACTTGAGACCCTCCACAACTACCTGTCCCTCCAGACCGCACGACTCTAAGTACCCTAGCGTTTCTCAACATGTGCTGACTCGTTGACTTGAAAGAGACCAAAACACCCGTCACACCCTAGTCAAGGTTCCACCAAGGGAAACAAATTGAAGAAGACAAACGACCAGAGAAGTCACAGACTAAAGGTACGCCTGTGTCCCGTCAACCACCACCTGTGAAAAAAAAAAAAAAAAAATCCGAGTGAACAAGTCAGCACGACACCCCTCCCTCTCTACGACGTTTGTTTATTGTGACAGGCCACACACGTCACAGAGTCGGAGCGACCCGGACGGGGAAGAACACCGCGTGTTTGTCGAGTCCGGGATGCAACGAGGTGGTCCTTTGCAGACTCCGACCGGGATCCGACGTACGTGGAGGGACCAGATTCGACGAGTCCTAGCCGTGAGTCCATCGGAAGTCTCCGAGTCTAAACCAACCCTAACACAAAACACGGGAAGGGTCCTGGTTCATCGAGTCCACAAACCGCTCGTGTCAACGACGTTGAACAGCGGAAAGAGCAGAGACGACGAGTCAAAAGACCCACATTGAGATCGTGGGGAACACTCCACCTACCACTGACGGGTCTTGGGGGTCTTTAGAATCGTTTCTTCGGACGAACGTCAAACCATCCATTTCAGAGGAACCCCGACGTCAAGGGGGAAAGATCGGGAATGCTGAGACCGACGGACAGTGGCCGTCCCCTACCAGACGTCGGCCGATCAAGACAAGGCGGGAAACAAGACACGTGGTCAGGACTGCCACAGAATACAATCTCGAAAAGCGCACCATCGATAGGGTGTCAGACCAAACGATTAGGTTCAATCAAGTAAGACCAATACGTGCCCCGTAAGGACGGCCTAAGAATTTTCGTGACGTTTCTGTGTCTACACACATCACCTGAAAACCTGAGACTCCTTCTCCCTCTCCCACCCTACTACACCCTCTTACCGTAACTTTGTACATATGATAGTACATTCTTATCTTAGTGGTCAGATACAGGCTACGTCCTATGTCGTATGAACCCCGACCACGTGCCCCTACTAGGTCTCCCTACAACACCCCTCCCTCCACCCTTCCCCCAAGTACAAACCTTTGCGTACATGTGGGCGCCACCTAAGTACAGTTACATACCGTTTTGGTTATGTCATAATATTTCATTTTATTTCATTTCTAAATTTTTTTTTTTGTGACGTCGTACACAGAGGGCACAGAGTGTACGGAGGGATGGGACGGGGGTGAACGATCACCACCTACGTTTCGTAGACGCGACGAAAAGGTGACCCCCTCAATGACAACCCGAACATTAGACAACCAAAATTAATAAATAAATAAAAAGGAAGGACAATATAACGGGAGACAAAGGTTCCGAGCGGTGTCTGAGCCGTCCCTCTGACAAAGGACCACAAACCTTTGGAGAGAAGAATTCGAAGGGAAGGGTCTTACCCTAAGGAAAGGGTCTTGCCTCGAGGGAGGGGTGGAGGAAACAGAGAAAAAAATAGAAAATATAAAAAAGGATGGACAAAAACTTCAGTTACTAGACGAAGAGACCCACGGACTACAGGAGACGGTCGCAAGTCTTCGACAAAACAACTCAAACGAGTCGCAACTTTGCAAGGAAACTACTTGAACACTCCCTCTTTCACCAGAGGGGCAGGATAAGGAGACGGTAGAATCCTGGCGAGGGATTCTATACATTTATATAAAATTTTCTATATAAAAGAGAAACATACCATTTTTGTACTTTACAAAATTAAGATCTTTAGACAAGGGGGTTTACTTATATCATATTTCTCATTTCCATATTTTGATATAAGGAAATTGTTATCGGGAATGATTGTCTTGAACCTTTACAATTTTTTTTACTAAGTATTGTGAATGGTTTCCACCATTCTTTTTGAAATTAGTTCCATTCTCATGATGTCACCCCGTAAAATTACACCCTCTCTCTAACTCGAACAGACTGAGGTCGTCCCTACGTCGACCCTAAATATCGATTCCTTGTCCCACCCAGGTACCCTAACGTTTCTCTCTGACCCTCTGACTTTTCGTTACCTGTTGTTGTTGTCTCACCCACAGTCACCTACCTTTGAATACTTCTCCTGGTATTCCCACTCCCACCTAAGACCAAGTTGACTCTCCTAGTAACGACTCCGATCCGTTCCGACTGTTCTATAAGTTCACTCACTCTGTCTAGTTCCCACCCCATACAAAAGATTTGACTTCATCGTCCAAGACCTAATCTAACCTGATTTACCTGTCCGTGGGGACTTTTTTCTGTATCGGGTTTCAACCGTCACGTAATTACTTGATGACGACATATTGTTTAATTGGGTTTGATCGTCGAATTTTGTCATAATAAAGTATGACGACGAGTTTCAACCCTTAGGTACTCATTAAGTCGACTCACAAGACCGAGTCACAAAGTACTCTAACGGTAGTAGACTTCCGAATTGTATCCGACCACCTAAAGGAAGGTTCTACCGAATGAGTGTATCGACAACTTTGGTCAAAGGAACGACCGACAACCCTCTTTCGGAGTCAAGAAGGTGTACCCGGAGAGATTTCCCGATGGACTCACAAGAGTTCTATACTGATTCGACCGAAGATCTCACTCACTAGGTTCTCCTACTCGTTCCTCCGACGTCACGGAAAATACTGGATCAGAGTCTGTGAAGTAACAAGTAAAGATGTTATAAGATTGTAATCTTCACTCGGTGTTTCAGGTCGTGTGTACACTTCCCCTCTTCCTTCCTTAACACCTGTATTAAATTTTGGTGCACCATGTGTGTACCGGTGTTTAGCAAATGTACGTATATTTAGGTTTTACGTAAAAGGACGGTTACGAAAGTTTATTAAATAGGCAATATCGTAATTGAACTTCAAGTCCTGGAACAGGAGAATCAGTCCAGGTCTATACCTAGTCCCAGGTGCACATGTCATAGAGTTCACAAGACAACGAGTCAACATAGAATAAGAAACGCTGGGGTACCTGACGTTGTGACGTCCGAAGGGACAGGTAGTTGAGGTCCTCGAACGAGTTTGAGTTCAGGTAACTCAGATACTACGATAAGTTGTCAGGGTAGGAGACGAAAGGGGAAAAGGATAGAAGTAAAAAAAAGACGTAGTACCAGAAAAGGTTACTCAGTCAATAAACGTAGTCCATAGGTTTCATAACCTCGAAGTCGAAGTCGTAGTCAGGAAGGTTACTTATACGTTCTCTCTAAATGAAATCCTAACTAACTAAACTAGAGGAACGTCAGGTTCTGGACAGTTCAGAAGAGGTCGTGTAGTCAAGTTTAATATGTTCACATCAAGGAGATCTGGACTCCCACACACTTGTTTTCTCTACTCAATTAGACGAGTGAAAGCGTCGGTTGTATGTCACCACCCAGTCCGTATCTATTGGAAGTATCTGTGAGGACAAGGTCTTTCCCCTCCCCTCTACCCTCAGTTATCATCGTCAAGACTTTACGTACCCAAGAACACCCGTCAGGAAACTACTCATAATTTCCGGACCTTGAAGGATCCGAAGTCAGAGACTAAAAAATTAAGACGGGAGACTGTACTACGGTAACGTACTTTCCACTGATCATATACCAATGTACTTTGTCAGAGGGATCGGACGAAGGACGAACATCTTCCCTCTTCAGGTCTCGAGAATAAAACATGATACCGACCAGGAAAGTCAGGCTCGACTTGTATTTATACAATAGAATTTTTGAACCACACAGAGGACTATTAGAATGACTACAAGTACCGTTTCGTGGGGTGAGGTTTCGGTGTTAGTGTGTACAGATGTATTATTCGGACTGCGACAGAACCAAAAGACGACTCTATCGACTCCCTATTGTGGGACTTGGAACCATCTTCAGAATAACACATTGACTTTCCTAGAGACTCACTGTGTGGATTTGTGAAACCTCCCATGACCGGACTGATTTATTACGGTACTCCGTAGGGGAAGGTCGAAAGACTCCGAATTGTTTCTTAAAATGTCAGTGTGAGTAGAAATCTTGTGGAAACAAATATTCTTTATTACTTCTTCTTGACCGGAGATCCACCACATTTTACAATATAAATCTGGTGGATTAGAGTTACGGGACCTATAGTAGAACGAATTCTCAGTAATTAAAATTGTAGACAGTAGAATTTTCTGACCTTTTAAGGGTTTAGTCGTTTAAAACTGAGGAAAAAATTATGAGAAATAGAATTTGTAAAAAAATTTTTTTAAGGGAAGTACAAAATGATGTCCGTCGTTCTTCTTTGGTCCTTCGTGAAAACCGACAAACCTACCTTTAGGAGAATCGATCTATTGAGTTAATTAATCCATGGCAAAGAGGAGGGTCGAGTAATGTCCACATCACCTGAAAGGAGAAGTGGGAGGGATCCGAGAAAGGAGGACGGAGAGGAAAGACGGTCCGTAGGATCCACGGGGTGACACTAAGGTGTACGAACGAGTCACTCTATTGGTCCTAGCTAAGGGACCGAAGTCACGAAGATGACCGGTCTCTGATACATGAAAGGGGATTCTTGAAGTCCACAAGCGATCGGTTGAAGGTAGTGGACCGATCCAGTCAATGTTATCGAGTATGAATGTTCGTATGACCGTCCCTAAAGATGCACGTGTACACGTGTTTGTACGTGCACATGTATCATTGTAGGGACTCTCCTTTGAACAGGTATATGTCTTCATGTTCGAAAGAAAAGGTCCTTGTACTTAAAACCACTCATGAGTGTAAAGAAACAGGACCAACAAAAAAGTGAACGAGTAGCTGGTACAGTACAATGGGAAGATTGAGACACGGAATAGGAGTTTCCAATGTTTTAGAACCGTAAACGATAACTGTCCCTGACCGGACGTCTCGTCGCCCGTCCCAACCCTCAAGAACGGTACTTGTCGACATATTGTACACGGACGGCAGACGTAAGAGGGTAGTAGAACCTGTCGAAGTGTCATGGTCAGTGCAACCGGACTAGGTAACGGACACGTAAGGAAGTCCCCTGGTCTTTTGTTCCTGGAGACTCGAGTCGACTGAACTTCTTGACGAAAGAGCCACACGTGGAGAGATCCAGTCAGGTACAGTCACAACACGGGGAGAACGATCGGATGGTGGGGAATGTCGGGTGTCGTAAGACTTCCTCCGGGGGACAAGAAGGATAGACACATCGCAAGACACACGTGGTAGATGGACACGGGGGTACAGGATAGAGGGACATCGTCCTTTTCCGGTCTTTACGGGTTCGGAGGTTTTCGGGGGTCTCTGACACTGTCCGGACTTAGACTAGGTTCCAACACTTCTTCCACGTGTACCTATGTCCCAGAGAAGGCTTTGTTTCTTACCTTGGCCTCCGGTATTTTCATTCCACCGTAGGGATGTGCAGTAGGGAAGAGAAATTGTGATGGGTACGTGTTTCTCAGGGGTTTGTCTACTACGGGACCCTTTGGACGTCAAAGACCCGGGTCTCGATTACGGAGACAACCTGTCTTTCGTCGTAATGATAGAGTTTACCTGGTTCTCCCGAACTTGGTGGNAGAGAAGGCTATGTTTCTTACCTTGGACTCCGGCATTTTCATTCCACCGTAGGGATGTGCAGTAGGGAAGAGAAATTGTGATGGGTACGTGTTTCTCAGGGGTTTGTCTACTACGGGACCCTTTGGACGTCAAAGACCCGGGTCTCGATTACGGAGACAACCTGTCTTTCGTCGTAATGATAGAGTTTACCTGGTTCTCCCGAACTTGGTGGGTACGGAGTCACTAAACGATTTACGGTTACGAGAGAAAGTCAACGAGAGTAATCCGGAGACATCCTGAGGGATCTCAGGACGTAGGGACGAAGGTATATGTCGTGGGCACTGTTCCTTCGGTCACGGGCCAACCCGGGTCCCTGCAGGTTCTACCAGTGGACTTTCCGTCGTAGGGAGACTCACAGTGGACCACGTCTAGGGGATGTTGTGTTAGTCTCTAAGACGAGGTCGTTCTGAGGGTCTTAGGAGGAAGTCCACGTCTGCACGTGGAAACGGGGTGTCCGGGGGTTTCGGTCTCCGTTCTGGGGTTTCCTTTCTTCCTTAAGTACAGTCTTGAAAGTCGTGCCTGGTACCCCAAGAAACCGTCCTGGCAACGACGGATCTCAGACCTGGGACTTTTGGTCCTCCGGGACTTGACGGGGTCCCCGAACAGACAGAGGGTGAGAGGACTCCAGGGAACCCTGTACGTCAATTACGTGACGGGAACGGAAAAGAGACAAGGGAGGAGTGTCCGTATAGGACCGTATCCCAGTGTGTCCATTTGGGTGAACGTGAAAGGAGCGGAAAGCCGTGACGGTCCCTCCGTCCGACCTTCGTGGACCTCCGTACGGTCCGAATGTCGCACAGAGAGGATCCTACGGACACCAAAACGTCTATGTCGTATGAAATCGTGCAGAGTACAAAACACAGCGTAACACGGTCACACACGGTGGGAGTCCCTCCCGCACACGACCGACGACCCGACTAGACCCCGTCGTGACCGGGTCCTGGAAGAGTCGACAGGAAAAGTGTACACACACCTTGTTCAGAGGTCACGTCGTCCGTTAGATACTGAGAAAGAGGAAGTCCAGAGACGGGTAGAGCCGTCCTGGGATCGGAGTGGTAGGGTCCAGCACGGTATCGGTACAGGTGGTAAAGGTGTCCGGTCGGGTGCCGGGGTGTGTGACTCCCGAGGTGTCCGTCACTAAAGTTTCGGCGTACGGTGCACTAAAGGAGACACACTTAGGAATCTAGTACTTGGGGGAGAAGGACCAGGTTTGTGTGTGTTGTTGTACCATTTTGATTACTCGTACAAGACATAGACCAGATTAGCGTCTATAGACCTCGCCGTCAGACCTCAATAGTGACCGGCAGGAGAGGAGTAAGGGTAGGACCCGTCCCAGTTACGTCTCTAAGCCGCTGTTTGGTGGAAGTCGGACCAGCGGAGTACTGAGGAGAAGACCAACGAGTCGTGGAGGAGAGGACGGCGGAAGTAGAGACGGAGACGGGACCCGGCCTGTGTGTATGTGTGTGTATGTGTGTGTGTGTGTTTGTGTCCGTCGTATTTATTCGTGTACACACATATGTGTGTGTACGAGTCGTGCCCCTGTGTTTACGTTTGTCGATTGTATCCACAAAGTCCTCCACTTCTGCTGGCTCCGGTCGTTACAGCCTCTACCGCTGTCATCCGTGGTACAGGACGGGAACCCCGAGGGACAAGTGCAAGAGGTACTTGAGAAGGTATAAAAGGGTTCCGTCGGACTTCGGCGAAGGTCGTGTCGTACAAACCACCAACACTCTGTGACTCACCACTGACACCCTTAAGTGTGTTCTAGGGTTTCAGTCGTGTGTCCACGTGACCCTGGGGTCTCTCCTGTGGAAAAGTTACTATCCGGAAGGGTCCCATTCCCCGTCCTCACTTCACGGGTCCGTTAGAGTTTGAGTCACTCGTCGCCGTCCGGTCCCCTACCTTCCTCGGTGTTTCCTACTAAGACTGTTTCTATGAATTATGTGTGACGGAGATCATCATAGTGGACCTAAGACCACGACGGTGGTGTCGACTAAACTACCTCTGAACGAAGTGAGCGTCTGTGTGGTTCAGGACTTTATGTCAGAGTCCTCCAGTGGACGATGTACGTGTTGGTTTAAGTCCGAGGTGTCGGTCGAACGTACTCAGACTCGTAGCGGTAAACCCTTTCCTGTCACAGGGACACCATAGTGTGCTCACAGGGAAGTCCCGGGTGGAAGTCTGGGGTAGAGGTGTACAAAGACAGTCAATGAGAGTACCTTCTTGGAAGGACGGGTCCCATGATGAAACGGCTGTTAGACGACCGTTATGTTCGTTCCACTCGGTCGTCGGTTCTTAAGGTTTTAGTTAACGATTGACACAAGTCCGGGTTTCGTTGGTGTGGAGTCGTTAGGACAAGTTAAGACTCGTCAACACTGGACTGATGGTCGACCCTTTCAATTCCGAGGACCACAGGTACGACGCCGACCTACGAGCGACAAGTTTCAGGGTCTTGGTCACCTTTCCTCACCTTGCTGTACGGGATATGGGATGTCTTTCTGTCCCCTCTACCCACACCTAGGGTGTCCACCTGTTAGGTGTTGGAACGTGTGGGCGTGAGTAGTGGGGTC
>SJYO01029800.1:1239202-1418564 GCA_006410555.1 Capra ibex | reverse complement strand
AGCACTTCCAGGAAAAACATATCAAGAAGACACATAAGAACGGTGGAGAAGAATTATAGAAGACGAAGACAATCCAGGTATGGTAAAGACAGGAAATAGTTCGGGTAGAAACGTACTTTACAAGGGAACCATAGAGATCAAAAGAACGTCTCTAGAGATCAGAAAGGGAAAGACAAGCAAAGGAGATAAAGAAACGTGACTAGTGAATTCTTACGAAAGAATAGAGAAGGACGATAAGAACCCTTGAGATGTAAGTCTACGAATATAGAAAGGAAAAGAGGAAACGAAAAGCGGAGAGAAGAAAAGTGTCGATAAACATTCCGGAGGGGTCTCTCGGTAAAACGAAAAAACGTAAAGAAAAGGTACCCCTACCAGAACTAGGGACAGAGGACATGTTACAGTACTTGGAGTAAGGTATCAAGTAGTCCGTGAGATAGATAGTCTAGATCCGGGAATTTAGATAAAGAGTGAAGGTGACATATTAGTATTCCCTAAACTAACTCCAGTATGGACTTACCAGATCGTCAAAAGGGACAAAAGAAGTTAAATTCAGACTTAAACCATTATTCCTAAAGTACTAGACTCGGTGTCAGTCGAGGACCAGAACAAAAACAACTGACATATCTCGAAGAGGTAGAAAACGACGTCTCTTATATTAGTTAGACTAAAGCCCCAACTGATAGACCACTACAGGTACACATCTCAGAAGAGAACACGAGAACCTTCTCCCACAAATGATACTGGTCAAAACGGTTCTTTTACGTGACCAGTATTTTTTCGGATGGATTCATTACTACTTTGAAGAATTCTTCCTCGGTTCCTTGGGAATGTTCTTGATAAAGAAGTATACCTTCTTTTACCTGTTTTGGGAGTTACTACTTCTCTGTGACGATTACTTTGTGTATAGAACGAAAATCTATAAGAGACTCCAATAAACTTTTTGTCTGTGAACCCGAAAGGACCACCGAGTCTACCATGTCTTAGGTGGACGTTACACCCTCTGGATCCAAGGTAATGACCCAACCCTTCTAGGAGACCTTTTCCCTAAACGATAGTCGAGGTAATAAGAAAAAAAAAAATTAATTAATTAAATAAAATTGACGTCCTATCGTATTAAAAAAAATATGTTACAACATAACCAAAAACGGTATGTACACAAAGGGGTAGGACTTTGGGAAGGATGGAGGGAGGGGTAGGGTAGGGAGACCCAACAGTGTCTCGTGGTCAAACTCACGGGACGAAGTACGTAACTTGAACGTGACCAGTAGACAAAATGTATACCATTATATGTACAAAGTTACGGTAAGAGAGTTTTAGTAGGATAGAAGGGGAAAAGGGTGTATCAGGTTTTCAGACAAGAAATGTAAACACAGAGAAAACGACGAACCGTATATCCTAGTATCAATGACAGAAATATTTAAGGTATATATACACAATTATCTGACATAACCACAAAGAGAAAGACTGAATGAAGTGAGACATATTATCCGAGGTCAAAACAGGTGGAGTAATCTTGACTGAGTTTATACAGAAAAAAAATATCGACTCATTATAAGGTAACACATATACATGGTGTTGAAGGAATAGGTAAGTATACGGTTACCTGTAGATCCAACGAAGGTACAGGATCTGAGGTTATAAGAACGGATCTCTTAAGGTACCTGTCTCCTCGGACTACCCTACTTCAGATGACCGAACGTTTCTCAGTCTGTAATAACTCACTACCAAAAAGAGAAGAAGATCGTTTGTCTCTTCTGGAGACCAAATTATTCAATGATTGTTTTCCTGTACCTTTCCTTAAGGGTTTGGAATGGAATTTAGGAATCTTCATAAAAATTTCACGATTTTCCCCAGTCTTCCCGGTATTCTTTGATAAAATTACTTACTTCTAACATTTATTCTAAGGTCCACTAGATCTTTCTGAATCTTAGAAGGAATCATTAGGTAAAAGTCGAAGTTTTTGAAGTCGTTTAAACAATCATCTCTACTAAAACCCAACGGAGTCGGACGTTGTCGAACCCCGTGCCGAATGTAAGGGTTGGTCTCTAACTCCAACCCAACATCACCACTTTCGTGGTCTAGGATCAGTGATCTGGTCACCAGTCGCTGTTCCCGGGACCGGAAACAGAAACGTCTTTTCTTAGAGGGACTTCTGTCTTTCATGACTTCGTTTATTTTATTAATAATTCTCCTTTTTCTCATGTCATAAGTACCTATCTGTACACCCTTCCTAGTCTCCTTCTTAGGGACTCGACGTGGGTACGTCTTCAAACTTAGTGAATGTAATCCGTAAAGAAGGTCAAAAGGAAACCGGTCAGTAGTGATAAACGACCAAGTGTCAGGTATAAACCATATAGATTCCTAAGAAGGTACACACACGTGTGTAGAGAATCGATTCTACCTAGGATAACTTCTTAGTAGACCTATCTAGTAGGGAACAGTGAAGAGGGGGAAACCAGATCTTCCTCGGAAAAGACCCACACACACCAGTCTCTCCAGAGGATTGAAGTCCTTCTCTTTATACATCTGACCCGTGTCGGATTGGAGGAGGTAATTAACAGGACGATAAGAACAGAACTTCAAAGCTAGATGTCCCTTACTTAAAGGTTAGTGACATAGAACTCGTCTCGGTAGACGGAGGACGGAGTCTCTCATCACGTTCATTGTGACATTTTTGTTTTAACAGTGAAAATAAGAGTTTTAAGTCTGACTGGATGGAACACCTTGTATATTGTCTAAACCCTTATCTTTGATCCTTGTAAAGTACCTTTTTACCTGAGTTATTTCCTGTCTTTACCATACCTGGATTGTCTTCGTCTTCCATAATTCTTCTGTACATGTTTTTTCTAGAAGTACTAGGTCTATTAGTGCTACCACACTAGTGAGTGGATCTCGGTCTGAAAAACCTTACACTTCAGTTCACCCGGAATCTTTCGTACTGATGTTTGTTTCGATCACCTCCATTACCTTAAGATCAATTCGATAAAGTTTAGGATTTTCTACTACGACACTTTCACGACGTGAGTTATACGGTCGTTTAAACCTTTTAAGTCGTCACCGGTGTCCTAACCTTTTCCAGTCAAAAGTAAGGTTAAGGTTTCTTTCCGTTACGGTTTTTACGAGTTTGATGGTGTGTTAACGTGAGTACAGTGTACGATCATTTCAGTACGAGTTTTAAGAGGTTCGGTCCGAAGTTTTCATGTACTTGGTACTTGATGGTCTACAAGTTCGGTTGAATCTTTTCCGTCTGTGGTCTCTAGTTTAGCGGTTGTAGACGATCTAGTAGCTTTTTCGTTCTCGTAAGGTCCTATTGTAGATAAAGACGAAATAACTGATACGGTTTCGGAAACTGGTACACCTAGTGTCGTTTGACCTTTTAAGAATTTCTCTACTCTTATGGTCTGGTGAACTGGGTGGAATACTCTTTAGACGTACGTCCAGTCCTTCGTTGTCAATCTTGACCTGTACCTCTTTGTCTGACCGAGGTTTAACCCTTTCGCTTCAGCGAGTCAGCACAGGATGAGAAACGCTGGGTACCTGACATCGGATAGTCCGAAGAGACAGGTCCCCTAAAAGGTTCGTTCTCACGACCTCACCTAACGGTAAAGGAAGAGGTCCCCTAGAAGGACTGGGTCCTTAGCTTGGACCCACAGGACATAACGTCCGTCTACGAAACGGTAGACTCGGTGGTCCCTTTCCTCGTGCAGTTTAGACATATAACAGTGGGACGAATAAATTGAATATACGTCTCATGTAGTACTCTTTGGGATCCGACCTACTTCGTATTCGACCTTAGTTCTAAAGACTCCTTTTACCATTATTGGAGTGTATACGTCTACTGTGGTAGGAATACCCTCTTTCACTTCTTCTGAATTTCTCGGAGGACTACTTTCACTTTCTCGTCTCATTTTTTCAACCGAATTTCACGTTGTAAGTCCTTTGATTCTAGTACCGTAGACCAGGGTAGTGAAGTACCGTTTATCTACCTCTTTGTCACCTTTGTCACTGTCTAAAATAAAACACCCGAGGTTTTAGTGACGTTATCACTGACGTCGGTACTTTAATTTTCTGTGAACAAGGAACCTTCCTTTCAATACTGGTTGGATCTGTCGTATAATTTTTCGTCTCTGTAATGAAACGGTTGTTTCCAGACAGATCAGCTCTGATACCAAAAAGGTCATCAGTACATACCTACACTCTAAACCTGAGATTTCTTTCGACTCACGGTTTCTTAACTACGAAAACTTGACACCACAACCTCTTCTGAGAACTCTCAGGAAACCTGACGTTCCTCTAGGTTGGTTAGGTAGGATTCCTTTATTTAGGACTTATAAGTAGCCTTCCTGACTACAACTTCGACTTTAAGGTTATAAAACCGGTGGACTACGTTTCTTGACTGAGTAACCTTTTCTGTTACTACAACCCTTTCTAGCTTCTGTCCTCCTCTTCCCCTACTGTCTCCTACTCTACTAACCTACCGTAGTGACTGAGTTACCTGTACTCAAATTCATTTGAGTCCCTCAACCACTACCTGTCCCTCCGGACCGTACGACGTCAAGTACCCCAACGTTTCTCAGCTTGTACTGACTCGCTGACTTGACTTGACTTCAGTCCTATTAAAGACCTTCAAGTTGTAGTTCAAAAGAGAGATGATAGAGGAGAGAAGGAGAATCTTTAGTATAAAGAAAGACAATGTTTCGACTTATCCACAAGGAACGACCAAGTGAGTCAGAACCTTCTCAGTGTCCAATATGACCCCATCATCTCCTGTCCGTAAGCTCGATTTTGAGTCGTCAAGTTCGTACACAAAGATTTAAAGGACAATGTATTAGGAGATATCTAAGGGAGCTTATGGAAGGTAAGAAGATTGGTCAAGAAGTTTGAAGAATAAATACCACACTGGACAAAGATGGAAGTGGGAGGTATAAAAGATCATACAAGGGAAGATGAATTCTATTGTCCTTGAGGAGGGTAGATGGTGTAAGTTCTCAACTCGAATTTTACTCTCGTCAATACCCATTCTTATTGTTACTCCATCTGACTACCCCTTCTACCTACTAAGTTAAGGGCACATAGTGTGACACACAGATTCCAGTTAATTTCGTTGATACTTTCTTAATAGAGACATTCAGGTATACGTTTAGTTGATGATACACTCTTTGATACTCATAGTGATAGACGTATTGAGACACGGATTACTAATTTTTACGTAAACAAAGGAAAACTAATCATAATATTTTCGTAATCCTTTTCTCAATTCCATTTATCGAATGTAAAAAAATCACCTTAAACTAAAAGATGTTACAATCAATCCAGAAGGACGATGGTTACATTGATTCGTCCTGGGATACTTGGAAAGTCCCTGTCTGGGGAGGGGGTATATGAGACGAAATAGATGAGAGATCCACGGATCTATTATCATAAACTATGTATAAAGGACTAAAAAGTCTAAGATTTGAGTGGTCCTTTGTCTTCTTTAATTGATGAACTAGTAGTACTCGTACATCGGCGGTCTGTAAGACCTTGAATTCATAACTAGTGGTAGTTGGTTAGTCTTGTAACGGTCGACTCGACTACCCGAAGGGACCATCGAGGTGACCATTTCTTAGGTGTACGTTACGTTCTCTGGGACCAAGTTAAGGACCCAGTTCTTCTAGACGACCTCCTTCCTATCCGATGGGTGAGGGACTACCGAGTCGACCATTTCTTAGACGGACGTTACGTCCTCTGGACCCAAGCTAGGGACCCAACCCTTCTATGAGACCTCATCCCTTTCCGATGGGTGACGTCATAAGACCGGAACTCTTAAGGTACCTGACATACCCCAGCGATTCTCAGTCTGTACTGACTCATTGTAAGTGAAAATCGACTCGACTAGTGTTGGGATCCTAGTAAGAAATTTGAACAGAAATTTTTACGTAACGACTTTGGGAAACCCCTCAAACCCTAAAACTCCCGTACCCGGTGGAAAGTACCTGGATGTTATTTGGAAAGAGGCGAGCTTTGAGATGTAAAGGTATACAAACAGAGTCGACATACGGACTGTGTATTTGAACTCAAATCATTGGACTATCTTTACAATACGTCTGTTCTTTTAATACCGAACGTAATTCTTATATGTTTTATAAGAATAGTTTAAAACCTAATTTATAATTTAATAATACATTATCGATAGTTCTCATGGGTTCTTTATTTTTTTCTTCATGATAAAAAAGGTACAAAGACAAAAATTTTATAAAAAGATGAAATTAGAAACTTCTCCTCAGTTTTTACACCATCAGTGATAAATCATGTTGTGGAGTGAAATTACTACTCTTTGACATTGAGGGGGGGTCCAGAACGTGTTATACCATGTCAAGTCAAGTCAAATCAGGGAGTCGACGTAGGTTGAGAAACGTTAGAGTACCTGACGTCGAGTATTCGGAGGGACACGTAGTGGTTGAGGGTCTCAAATGAGTTTGAGTACGGGTTCCTCAGTCATTACGGTAGGTTGGTAGAGTAGGAGACAACAGGGGAAGAGGACGGAAGTTGTAAAGGGTCGTTGTCCCAGAAAAGGTCACTCAGTCTAGAAGTGTGGTCTACCGGTTTCATAACTTCAAAGTCGAAGTTGTAGTCAGGAAGGTTACTTATAGTCCTAACTAAAGGGAATTCTACCTGACCAACCTAGAGAAACGTCAGGTTCCCTGAAAGTACTCAGAAGAGGTTGTAGTGTCACGTTTTCGTAATTAAGAATCCGAGAGTCGGAAGAAGTGTCAGGTTGAGAGTATAAGTATGTACTGAAGACCTTTTTGGTATCAGAACTGGTCTACCTTGAAACAACCGTTTCATTACAGAGTCGAAAAATTATACGACAGATCGAACCAGTATTGAAAAGAGGTTCCTTATTCGCAGAAAATTAAAGTACCGACGTCAGTGGTACCACCACTAAAACCTCGGGGGGTTTTATCATATAGTAACAAACGTAACAAAGAGGTAGACAAACGGTACTTCACTGCTCTAGTTTACGGTACTAAAATCAAAAGACTTACAACGTGAAATTCGGTTGAAAAAGTGAGACGAGAAAGTGAAAGTAGTTCTCCGAGAAATTCAGAAGAAGTGAAAGACGGTATTCCCACCACAGTAGACGTATAGACTCCAAGAACTATAAAGAGGTCCGTTAGAACTAAGGTCGAACACGAAGTAGGTCGGGTCACAAAGAGTACTACATGAGACGTATCTTCAAATTATTCGTCCCACTGTTATATGTCGGAAATACATGAGGAAAAGGACAAACCTGGGTCAGACAACAAGGTACAGGTCAAGACAAAGAAGGACTAGACATATGTTCAAAGAGTTCTCCGTCTAGTCCACCGGACCATAAGGGTAGAGAAAGTCTTAAAAGGTGTCCAATAATGCTAGGTGTGTCAGTTTCCGAAACCCTATCAGTTATTTCGTCTTTATCTATAAAAAGACCTTGAGAGAACGAAAATGTTACTAGTTCGTCTACAACCGTTAAACTAGAGACCAAGGAGACGGAAAAGATTTAAGTCGAACTTGTATACCTTCAAGTGTCAAGTGTATGAAAACTTCGGACCGAACCTCTTAAAACTTGAAACGATCGCACACTCTACTCACGTTAACAAGTCATCAAACTCGTAAGAACCGTAACGGAAAGAAACCCTAACCTTACTTTTGACTGGAAAAGGTCAGGACACCGGTGACGACTCAAAAGGTTTAACCGGACTACGATAATTCTCGTTATAACGTATCCTTGGACATTACAATCCAGGTACTTAGTTCCGTTTAACCATCACCAGTATGTCCTCTACCGTTCTCATTTACAACTGTAAAATCCTTAGTCACTTTACTTTACATGACGTTACCCACTTAAATTGAGTCTACTGGTAATATAGATGATGACACCCGTCCTTAGGGAATCTTCTTTACCTCATCGGTAGTACCAGTTGTTTTCTCAAGTTTTACGTCATGAACCTACGTTAGAGTTTTTGCTGTCTTACTAAAGACAAGCAAAGGTTCCGTTTGATAAGTTATAACGCCATTGGGTTGAGATACAGGACTGGTCATTACGACTTCTTCACCTTCAATTTACCAAGACACTTCTGTATGTTCTAGACAATCTTGATTGTGGGTTTTTTCTACAGGAAAAGTAATATCCCCTGACCTGACGTTTTTATCCTTTAGTTCTTTGTGAACCTCATTATCAGTTTAAACCGGAACCTCATGTCTTACTTCGACCCGTTTCCGATTATCTCAAAAAACCCAAAAAAAATCAAAAAATAAAAAAATTAAAATTTTAGAAATTAAGAATGTACGCAAGGGTTTGTACTTGGGGGGATGGTGGAGGGAGGGGTATCGTAGAGAGACCCAGTAGGGGTACGTGGTCGGGGTACGTACGACGTGGGACGCAGTCTGTATCTGACCGCTAAGTTAAGAATGTACTATCATATGTACAATCTTACGGTAAGAGGGTTTAGTAGGGTGGGAGAGGGAGAGGGAGACTCAGGTTTTCAGGCAATATGTGTAGACACAGGAAAAAGGACAGAACGTATGTCCCAGCAGTAACGGTAGAAGGATTTAAGGTATATATACACAATCATATGACATAACCACAAAAAGAAAGACCGAATGAAGTGAGACATATTAACCGAGGTCAAAGTAGGTAGAGTAGTCTTGACTAAGTTACTTAAGAAAAATTAACGACTCATTATGAGGTAACACATATACATGGTGACGAAAGAATAGGTAAGTAGACGACTACCTGTAGATCCAACAAAGGTACAGGACCGATAATATTTGTCACGACGCTACTTGTAACCCCATGTACACAGAGAAAGTTAAGACCAAAGGAGCCACACATACGGGTCTTCACCCTAACGACCCAGTATTCCATCAAGATAAACGTTAAAAAATTCCTTAGAGGTGTGACAAGAGGTATCACCGACATGATCAAACGTAAGGGTGGTTGTCACATCCTCCCAAGGGAAAAGAGGTGTGGGAGAGGTCGTAAATAACGAACGTCTAAAAACCTAGCGTCGGTAAGACTGACCACACTTCACCATGGAGTAACACCAAAACTAAACGTAAAGAGATTATTACTCACTACAACTCGTAGAAAAGTACACAAACAATCGGTAGGCATACAGAAGAAACCTCTTTACAGATAAATCAAGAAACCGGGTAAAAAACTAACCCAGCAAATAAAAAGACCTTAACTCGACGTCTTCAACGAACATATAAAAACTCTAATCAACAAACAGTCAACGAAGTAAACGATAATAAAAGAGGGTAAGTCTTCCGACAGAAAAGTGGAACGAATATAAAAGGAAACAACACGTCTTCGAAAATTAAAATTAATCTAGGGTAAACAAATAAAAACGAAAATAAAGGTCTTAAGACCCTCCACCTAGTATCTCCTAGGACGACACTAAATACAGACTCTCACAAAACGGATACAAGAGGAGATCCTCAAAATATCAAAGACTAGAATGTAAATCTAGAAATTAGGTAAAACTCAAATAAAAACAAACGCCACAATCTTTCACTAGATCAAAGTAAGAAAATGTTCACCAACTGGTCAAAAGGGTCGTGGTGAACAATTTCTCTAACAGAAACGGCTCTCTTGTGTGATCAGTATCGTTTGTGGAAGAAGGTTGTTGGGTTCTTTTCTGCTGTGTACCTGTAGTGGTCTACCACTTGTAATTTTAGTCTAACTAATATAAGAAACGTCAACTTATACCTCTTCGAGATATGTCAGTCGGTTTTGCTCTACCCCTCGACTCACGCCGAGTCTAGTTCTTGAGGAATAACGGTTTAAGTCTGAATTTATCTTCTTTCATCACCTTTGGTGACCTGGTAAGTCCATGTTGGTGAATAGATCTCGGTCTGTAGGATCTTAAACTTCAGTTCACCCGGAATCCTTCGTAGTGATACTTGCTTCGATCACCTCCACTACCTTAAGGTCAACTCGATAAAGTTTAGGATTTCCTACCACTACACTTTCACGACGTGAGTTATACAGTCGTTTGTCGTAACATATCTGTAAAATTTTTCTGGAGTTTACAGATACATTAACGGACATAATACACGTAATTTTTTCCTAATGAAAAAACAAAATAAAAAACAACAACAAAAACAAGTTTGAGTAAATAATTTAGAAATGGTGATTCTTAAAATAAATATTTCTTAGAAATATATTATAAGACTTCCTGGAAATACAAATCCAAAAACTCAAACCAGGTGAAGAGTGACTATTGCCATTTGCTGATTACTTTAACATTCACGAGAATTTTTTAAAATTTCGCAAAGTCCTAATAGTAGGGTTTATACTGTCAAATGGATACTGTTCGGTCGACGTAGTACTCTATTAGAGTATTACCCATATTGTCATCAAAACTGTTTTTAAAACGAGGACCCATTCTTACTGACGAAAATTGAAGGAATAAATAAATTTTTTTCCAGTTAAATTAACAGTATTACTGGAGTTTCTTTAAACTTCAGTGTCTAAAGGGAGTTTTATATTTTTTATTTTGTACATGGGTGGAAGAGTTACTAGTTTAGCCTGAGTTATAATAAAGGGTAACTAAACTTTAATTATATTAAATGTAAATTACTCCTCTATAAACTCACATAGAATCACCAATTAATAAGGACTATTCTTAACACTAATGGATTCATTGATTTTTGTAATATTTATATCAGAACTGAGAAGATACCTTAAGTGTAGAATATTTTTTTTCTTAGACTAACATTAATTAAAAGTAATTAAACCTTTCTTATTCATAAGTTAAGATTAGAGAAGAGTTTATCAATGAATTACTGTTCCAACGACGATACCTCACTTGTTCGAGTAATGAGAAAGGTAATATGGTATATAGACACAGTATGTGGTATCAACCTCCGGAGGTACCTCCCGTCTAATGGACCTTTTTATAATGCTCCTATTAGGTACTGTATCAACTGTAAGTGACTTACAGAGATTTTAAGTATTGTTTCATTGATTGTATTGTTCGCAATGACAAAAACATATACTTTTGGACTGACCTATCAGTAGACTTAATGAAAAAGTTAAGTTAAGTTAAAGTCAAAAAATTTGAAAAATAAAATAACCTCATATCAAATAATTGTTTTAACACAATCAATGTCCATATGTAGTCTCACTAAGTCAGTATGTATATATGTACATAGAGAAGAAAAAGTTTTAGTTCATATTGAATGAACTGTTAATTGAACTGTTCATTCTCACACCTCCAAATCTGTCAGACGTTTAGAAATTTTACATACCTACTTCCACTTAATAAGTTCCACAGTATTCATTGTAATCCCCCATGTATTCACTCATCCCGTACTAGGGATCTTAGTATTATCATCTTCAGTTTATTCCTTCGACCTATCGATGTATTAAACAATCTTCATCAAAGGTTATCGTATGTTACTTTTGTCATTTCACAAGTCTTTCTCCCTTCCGTCCATTTCCCCTTTTATATATATATTTTACCCTTGATATTCACATAAACTACCTATACCTCCTAAAATAGTCTATGTTTGTATCATAGTCCTAGAATCTCAAATTTCTTTAGAAGTAACAGATTTAGTGTAAGGATCAGTTGTGGTGCTGGGATGAGTGAGTACCGAAAACCTTAGAAAATTTCTTTCAAACAATTTTGAGTTACATATCATCTAAATAGAACAGTGATAGAGTTTTATAAACTAAAATGGTACTAACAAAAGAAACGTGTTGGAGGTTGTGTATCAGACGAGAGAAACGTTACAAATGAGTGAAGAAATTTTTTTTAAGAAAACTCTACTTGATATAACAATTTAAAAGTTAAAGTTACTAAGATTAAGTAGGAATACGTGTAAACGATCTAATTAATAAACTCACACCTTCTCTTGAATTCAAATTGAACAAATGGTCATTCTATGTATCTATATAGTTCTATATCAGTGAAACTAGACATCACTGAGTCATTACGTAGTGACTCTAGTCTTTCCTCGTTCAGAACCGTGTCGAACATAAAGGAAAGAACTTAACCAAGGAAATGGTTAGAAGAAAATTTCTAAACAAAATTATAACTTTTCTAAATTACTAAGTACAGTTATCACCTTTATAAATGTAATTATAAACTCAGTCTATGAATCATGTATTGGGAGTGATTATGAACATGAAACAAAG
Source organism: Capra ibex (assembly GCA_006410555.1). Taxonomy (NCBI): domain Eukaryota; kingdom Metazoa; phylum Chordata; class Mammalia; order Artiodactyla; family Bovidae; genus Capra; species Capra ibex. The sequence continues at coordinate 1,406,392 of SJYO01029800.1, read as the reverse complement.
TGTTAATTGAAGAATTTAAATATGTCGGTTATATTTTTTGAATCTTTAGACTGGAAAAAAAGTCTTCTAATTTACAACCAATGATTGGATTAATTTAAATAGTATTATTAAATTTATTGTTCACATATAAATATACTGACTGTATAAATTTGTGTAGGGTGTATATTTTATTGTTTTTATCTATTGATCTCAATTATATATAAGGGAAGAGGTCACTTGGTGCAAAACATTCTTGAGAGGTGGTACTGGACATGCAGAACCCACCGGGATGCACCGCGCTTAGTATCGAAGTAACTCAATCCGTTCCGACACTAGGTACACTAGTCTAATTAATCAAAAGACACTAACACCAAAAGTCGGAAGGACGGGAGACTACCTCGGTACTTGTCTCCTCGGACCATCCGACGTCAGGTACCCCAGCGATTCTCATCCTGTGTTGACTCGTTGAAGTGAAAGTAAAAAGTGAAAGTACGTAACCTCTTCCTTTACCGTTGGGTGAGGTCACAAGAACGGACCTCTTAGGGTCCCCGCCCCCTCGGACCACCCGACGACAGATACCCCAGCGTTTCTCAGCCTGTGCTGACTTCACTGAATCGTCGTTGTCGGGAGACTACCTCTTCCTATTCTCCGAATACCTTCGAAGGACTACCCTATCTGACTGACTCCCCCTTTAAACCAGAACAAAACCACCCGTCCCGGTACGTGGTATTTAGAAATTAGGTTAAAAGATAACTACCCACGTCGACACAAGGGAGGGACAATAAATGGACCTCGGTTTAATACCACCTCCATTACTTCTATTATCGTTGGAGAAGGACCCAGGAGCACGTGTGTTCCAAGACAAACACGGGAGGTTCTCAGACAAAGGGGTCAGGATACATTCAAGAGTACCGAGATACTACCCCAATTACCGTTAGAGGAGGTTCTCCCGAATACGGTATAGGTCCAGACGACGTGGGTCTCTGGGACGGGAATACAGTCAAGTGACGACTAGAATTGAGATGTCCTCTGTGAGTTTGTTTCAAGACAGAGTCGGAGTGACCCCAGAGACCCAGGACCACGTATGTTTCAAACAAAGTCGAGAGACTCACAGAAACCGTCCATACCCCAAACTAACATTTGTGTTAAAATGGCGTAATGGTATAACGACCCCGAAGACGAGAACCTATACCACACAGAGGAGTGTAAACGAGGTCGTGACACGTCGGACCTTTTCCAGTCAAAAGTAAGGTTAGGGTTTCTTTCCGTTACGGTTTCTTACGAGTTTGATGACGTGTTAACGTGAGTAGAGTGTACGATTATTTCATTACGATTTTTAAGAGGTTCGTCCGAAGTTGTCTTGTACTTGGTACTTGAAGGTCTACAAGTTCTACTTAAATCTTTTCTGTCTCCTTGGTCTTTAGTTTAACGGTTTTAGGTATACTAGTAGTTTTTTCGTCCTTTCAAGGTCTTTTTGTAGATGAAGAAGAAATAAGTGATATGGTTTCGGAAACTGACACACCTAGTGTCATTTGACACCTTTTAAGAATTTCTCTACCCTTATGGTCTGGTGTACTGGACAGAACACTCTTTGGACATACGTCCAGTCCTTCGTTGTCAATCTTGACCTGTACCTTGTTGTCTAACCAAGGTTTAGTCCTTTCCTCATGTTGTTCCGATATATAACAGAGGGACGAATAAATTGAATATACGTCTCATGTAGTATTCTTTAAGACCTGAAGTACTTCGTATTCGACCTTAGTTCTAACGGTCCTCTTTATAATTATTGGAGTGTATACGTTTACTGTGGTGGAAATACCGTCTTTCGTTTCTTCTTGATTTCTCGGAGAACTATTTTCACTTTCTAGTCTCACTTTTTCAACCGAATTTCGTGTCGTAAGTCTTTTGATTCTAGTACCGTAGACCAGGTTAGTGAAGTACCGTTTATCAACCTCTTTTTCACTGTCTAAAATTAAACCCCCGAGGTTTTAGTGACGGCTACCACTGACGTCGGTACTTTAATTTTCTACGAACAAGGAATCTTCTTTTCAATACTGGTTGGATCTGTCGTATCATTTTTCGTCTCCGTAATGAAAAGGTTGTTTCCAGACAGATCAGTTCCTATATCAAAAAGGTCATCAGTACATGCTTATACTCTCAACCTGTTATTTCTTTAGACTTACTACCTCTTAACTACGAAAACTTTACACCACAACCTCTTCTGAGAACTCTCAGGAAACCTGACGTTCTCTAGGTTGGTCAGGTAGGATTTCCTCTAGTCAGGACTTATAAGTAACCTTCCTGACTACAACTTCGACTTTGAGGTTAGGAAACCGGTGGACTACACTTCTCGACTGAGTTAAACTTTTCTTACCCTACCACCTTTTCTAACTACCATCCTCCTCTTCCCCTACTGTCTCCTACTCTACAAACCTACCGTAGTGACTGAGTTGCCTGTACTCAAACTCATTTGAGGTCCTCAACCACTACCTGTCCTTTCGGACCTCACGACGTCAGATACCCCAGTGTTTCTCAACCTGTACTGAGTCACTGTATTGACGTGACTTGACTTGTTTGATATTACCTTTAAAATTATGATAGTCATTATAAGTAAATAAAATGAATCAATGATCTCTAAACAAAATATGAAAGATTTGTCATCTCATCAAGAATAAAACTGGTTGGTCTGACTTTCATTTCATCTTGTGACAGTGATAATTACATTCAAATTTCAAAGCTTAAAACTGGTTAGTAATAAAAACACTTACTTAGTTTGAATTCGTGATTTAGTAGTTCAATTAGGATGAAAATGACTGTTTCTTTAAAAATTATATCAATGGTTCCCTCATTTCTCTTAAAGTTTTCAATCCCCTGTTTATGGTTTCTTACCCAAAGATTGTTTTCTCCTTATACTAGACTAAAGACAAAATTCTCTAACTAGGATCAACGACCCACGACTTTGTTTTTTTTTTTTTTTCTCTCTCTCTCTCTTAATAAAGTGAATATTTTCTCATTCTCATCGTTACCTTAATTTACTTACCATCCATCTTTGGTGTGTTCTGGGTGTTTCTAACCCTGTATCTTTCTAAAGTTCAAAATCTTTTTTCTTTTGTCTTTTTAAATTACCAGCCTCTATATTTCCTGTTAAACATTCTTTTTCGATCACTCGATCTTATCTTTAAATGATATTAATACTAGTATATAAGGAAAAGTCACAAGTATTGAAAAGGATACATAAACGAAAGATTGACCATAAGGTATACACTGAAGTATGGTCGAGTTCGACCAGGACGTAAAAATTCAGAAACCATGAACCTCCTTGAACCGTAATCTAACTTTATAAATTAAGTTTTTAGTTATTATAACTTCTAATAAAATTTAATGGTGTTTATATAGGATAAAGGTAAATACCATATTTATTGTAAAATTTCTAACTTGATCGTACAGTAAAAGATTCCGGGGTGATAAACAATATTATTCCGTTGTATCCCTTATAATTCTGTAAAAACGATAACTTCATTTATCAATTGTTACTTATAGAGGTATTATTTAAATAAAGTTCAAATTAATATGTAAAATGATATATTAACATAGTCATTAATTGACTATTCATTTTTGCGTATTGTAGATTAGTCGTAACAGTCGACTGGTTTCTTACCAAAAGTTTCTCTATACGGTCATATTTTCGACCCTTTCATTTTTCTTCAGTTTTATTGAAATAATAAAATTGTTTAATAAAACACTTATATAATTGTAAAAAAATTTTGTTTGAAAAGAAAATAATTTAAACTGACCAGTACCGTAGACCAGGGTAATGAAGTACCTTTTATCTACCCCTTTGTCACCTTTGTCACAGTCTGAAATAAAAAGACCTGAGGTTTTAGTGACGTCTACCACTGACGTTGGTACTTTAATTTTCTACGAATGAGGAACCTTCTTTTCAATACTGGTTGGATCTATCGTATAACTTTTCTTCTCTGTAATGAAACAGTTGTTTTCAGGTAGATCAGTTCCGATACCAAAAAGCACACCAGTACATACCTACACTCTCAACCTGACACTTCTTTCGACTCGCGACTTCTTAACTACGAAAACTTGACACCACAACCTCTTTTGAGAACTCTCAGGGAACCTGACGTTCCTCTAGGTTGGTGAGGTAGAATTTCCTCTAGTCGGGACCCACAAGTAACCTTCCTGACTACGACTTCGACTTTGAGGTTATGAAACTGATGGAGTACGTTTTTCAACTGAGTAACCTTTTCTGGGACTACGACCCTCCCTAACCACCGTTCTCCCCTTCCCCTGCTTCCTCCTACTCTACCGACCTACCGTAGTGGCTGAGCTACCTGTACTTAAACTCATTTGAGGTCCTCAACCACTACCTGTTCCTCCGGACCACACGACGTTAAGTACCCCAGTGTTTCTCAGCCTGTACTGACTCACTGACTTGACTTGACTTGACTCGGAATATGATTAGGTACATCACGATGTCACTTATGGTGTCGGGAACCTATGAAAACTGGTAACATAGACACCCAATCTTAGACTATACACTCTCAAGATTTGAATTTTTATGTATATACATGCTAAACCAATCAAAGAATAAAGTACCCTTGAGTAAAATGTAAAGGGAAAGTTAGACTACACCGGACATTCCCTACCTAGAAACTCAACGTAAACACTTGGTGTCTAGATTTTGACCCTGGAAAATATATCTCTCTGTCTCTCGTCTATAAAACCCGAACGACCTGTTTATATCGAAGACAACGTTGATAAGTCGAAACGATACCTTCACATTTTAATCGGTGTCTATGGTGCATTTACTTACTCATATTGATACAAAGTTATTTTGAATGAATATTTTTGTTCTTCGTTTGACTGACATCAAACAACTGACGAAGAGATTTCATGTATAAAACACAGAGACAAAAAGAAAGAATTCTTTTCACCTATTAATAATACCGAGTGACAAGTCCGGAATTTAACTGTCTACTTTTAATCTTTTCACATGAGATTTAATAATACTAACGATTACGGACTTATCTTTGTAGTTCCTCGATGTCTTTTGTCCTGAAATAGTTGAATGTTAACAATAACTATCAGTTTCTTTTAATTAACGAATAGTCTTACAAAACAATGTAAAATTTTACACAGAAAAACGAAATGTTTGTAAAAATTTGAATTTTAAAGTCTAACGTCATTTTTTATGACGATAAAAGTTTTCATATAAAGTGTTCTTGTCCAACCGAGAAGATTATTCTTTCAAAGACCAGTTCTTTCATTATACGTAAATATCATTTCAAATTCCTGTGTAAACATTAACTATTTATAAAAGTGTGTTTCGGTCTTTATATCTAGTTACCTTGTTTTATCTTTCGGGTCTCTATTTAAGTACGTGGATACCTGTGGAATAGAAACTATTTCCTCCGTTCTTATATGTTACCTAATTTCTGTTAGAGAAATTGTTCACCATGACTCTTTAGACCAGTTAGTGAACATTTTCTGACTTTAATCTTGTGAAAGATTGTGGTGTGTGTTTTTATTTGAGTTTTACCTAATTTCTAGATTTACATTCTTGTCTTTGATATTTTGAGGATCTCCTCTTGTATCCGTTTTGTGAGAGGCTGTATTTAGTGTCGTCCTAGGAGACACTGGTTGAGGGTCTTATAACCTTTATTTTCGTTTTTATTGTTTACCCTGGATTAATTTGAAATTTCGAAGACGTGTTGTTTCCTTTGAGATTCGTTCCACTTTTCTGTCGGAAGTCTTACCCTCTTTCATTATCGTTTACTTCGTTGACCGTTTGTTGATTAGAGTTTTTATATGTTCGTTGAGGACGTCGAGTTAAGGTATTTTTATCTGATGGGTTAGTTTTTTACCCGGTTTCTTGATTTATCTGTAAAGAGGTTCCTTCTGTATGTATACCGATTGTTTGCGTACTTTTCTACGAGTTGTAGTGAGTAATAGTCTCTTTACGTTTAGTGTTAGTGTTACTCCATGGTAAAGTGTGGTCAGTCTTACCGACGCTAGGTTTTCAGATGTTCGTTATTTACGACCTCTCCCACACCTCTTTTCCCTTGGGAGGATGTGACAACCACCCTTACGTTTGATCATGTCGGTGATACCTCTTGTCACACCTCTAAGGAATTTTTTGACCTTTATTTTGACGGAATACTGGGTCGATAGGGTGACGACCCGCATGTGTGGCTCCTTTGGTCTTAACTTTCTCCGTACACATGGGGTCACAAGTAGTGTCGTGACAAATATTATCGGTCCTGTACCTTCGTTGGATCTACAGATAGTCGTCTACTTACCTATTCTTTCGTCACTATGTATATGTGTTACCTCATAATAAATCGGTAATTTTTCTCAGGTAAACTTAGTCAACATTACTCCACCTACTTTGACCTCGGATAATATGTCTCACTTCATTCGGTCTTTCTTTTTGTGGTTATGTCATATGATTACGTATATATACCTTAAAACTTTCTACCATTACTATTGGAACACACGTTCTGTCGTTTTCTCTGTGTCTACATATCTTGCCTGAAAACCTGAGACACCCTCTCCCTCTCCCACCCTACTGAACCCTCTTACCATAACTTTGTACATATTATAATATATACTTTGCTTAGCGGTCAGGTCCAAGCTACGTACTATGAGCAACGAACCCCGACCACGTGACCCTGTTAGGTCTCCCTACCATGTCCCTCCCTTCTCTCTCCCCGCAAGTCCTACCCCTTGTGGACATATGGACACCGTCTAAGTACAACTACACACCGTTTTGGTTATGTTATAACATTTCATTAATTGGAGGTTAATTTATTTAAATATAATTTTTTTGTTCATAAAAGTTACCTAAAAAAATTCCTACTAACCGAGTAACTTAAAAGTGGCGTCACTACCTTTTGGACTCAATATTTCTATATTTAGGTAAAGGGATCCTGTATCTTTTTTCCTTTTTTAGAACTAAGAACTTGAGTGTCCGTAAATTTAACCTCTTAAGATAGGAAAGTAAAATAAAATGAAATAAAAAAAGACTTTAACAACGAATATAAAATCCCTTGATGTTTAGGTTTAGAAGTTTCCCATGTTTAATATAATTGAAATCTTTGTTTTTGTTCATTTAGATTTATATCGGTAAATTCCTCGTGGTTTTAGCAAATTTCTTTTTGAGTCTTCAATAAAGTTCTTGATGAAGTTCAACAAGAAGGTATATAACCAAGGATGGTTGAGGGAATCCACTACCGTTTTAAGTTTAGCAAGTACTTATATCAGGAAAAGATAGAGAAAGCAAAAAGAAAAAATCTTTGAAGATTATCTACTTTCGTACTCTTCTAGAAAGATTAAAGACACACACACACGAGTCAACGAGTCACCATAGGTTGAGGAACACTGGTATACCTGATATCAGGGGGTCAAAGAGACAAGTACCTGAAAAGGTTCGTTCCTATGACTTCACCCAACGGTAATTGATGGGTTCCCCTAGAAGGGATGGTCCTCTAGCTTGGTTGTAGAGAACGTAGAGGACGTAACCGTCCTGACGTGATGGACCCTTCGGATAAAGACAAAGATAACAACGGAAACATGTAAAGGAAGTGATTTTAAGTTAAGTGGGTACCATTCGATCCAGTTGATAAATGATACTGAGAAAACTAGGGAAAAATATATAAACGTATATGTACGTATGAGTATATAGATGTAAAATGTATTTAATATGGTATGACACAGTACCAGACACTATTTGAGTAAGTACAATCATACACGAATTCCAAAAACGTAAAGTCAATCACTTTTATCTAAACCATTCTTTTTTCTTTTAGATAGATGGATAGATCGACCTCTTTTTTATAATTAGAATATTGTGTTTAAATACTTGAAATTAAAATCAAAATTACAAAAACAAAAATACAACACCAATCAAAAGAATCTTGAAGATCCTTCTGTAATTATTGAACTTTTTTTACAGAAATAAACCATAACCATAAGAGAACGGTAATATATAATAGAGTAAGTAAAAATTTTATTAAAATAACATAACGGATCTTGAACATAATAATGAAAAAACAACAACAAAAAGTCAGTGGTTCAGTACGGGTTGAGAAACTCTGGGGTACCTGACGTCGTCCGGTCCGATACAGGACGTGGTAGAGGGTCTGAACCGGGTTCAAGTACAGGTAATGTGACCACTACGGTAGGTTGGTAGAGTAGGAGATAGTAGGAGAAGAGGAAAACGGAAGTTAGAAAGGGTCGTAGTCCCAGAAAAGTTTACTCAACCGACACACGTAGTCCTCCGGTTTCATAACCTCGGAGTCGAAGTCGTAGTCAGAAAGGTTACTTATAAGTCCCGACTAAAAGAAATTCTAACCGACCAAACTAAAGGAACGACAGGTGCCCTGAGAGTTCTCAGAAGAGGCCGTGGTGTTAAACTTTCGTAGTGAAGAAGTCGTGAGACGAAAGAAATACCAGATCGAAAGTGTCGGTACACACTGATGACCTTTCTGGTATCGGAACTGATATACCTGGAAACAACCGTTTCACTACGGAAACGAAAAATTGTATGACAGATCCAAACAGTATCGAAAGGACGTTCTTTGTTAGTAGAAGATTAAAGTACGACGTCAGTGGTAGGTGTCACTAAAGTCTTGGTTCCTATCCTTTAGACAGTGATGAAGGTGAAAAAGGGGAAGATAAACGGTACTTCACTACTCTGAACGACGGTACTAGAATCAAAATAAAATAAAAAAAATTAGGACTCCAAATTCGGTCGAAAAAGTGAGAGGAGGAAGTGGGAGTAGTTCTCCAAGAAATCAAGGAGAAACGAAAGACGGTAATCACACTGTAGTAGACATATAGACTCCAACAACCATAAAGAGGGCCGTTAGAACTAAGGTCGAACATTCAGTAGGTCGGGTCCTATAGTGACTACCCGAGACGTATAGACAATTTATTTATCCCACTGTTATTTGTCAGAACAGTATGAGGAAAGAGGTAGGACTTGGTCTGTCAACAAGGTATGGACCAAGAGTGAGAACGAAGAACTGACCGTACGTCCAAAGAGTCCTCTTTCCAATTCTACCAGACCATAAGGGTACAGATATTCTCAAAAGACGTCAAACAATACTAGTAGTGTCAGTTTCCGAAATCGTATCAGTTACTTTGTCTCCATCTTCAAAAAGACCTTAAGAAAACGAAAGAGATACTAGGTCGCTTTAACTAGAAGTGTACGTATTAAAATTTATGTCCGATATCATTCCTGTGGTCTGTATGACCTAATTCCCAGATACGATGAAGGTCATACTTGAGTAGATCTGATTACCGTAGACGTCTCTGGGATAATAGTATGGTTTACAGTGTAAGTGTTCATGACTCCGAATTTTTAAATTGTATAAACCCCCCTGTGACTTGTATAAACAAGTTAGGTATTGTGGAGAATGATTACAAGAAAAGTGAATTAAAAATTGGTCAAAAAAGTAAATTACACATTTACTAAAACGTCGGTTTATTGGTACAACAGACATTTTTTATTATAAAATGGAGACATAAAAAGAAAACATTAAAAAAGTAGTTTAACTGATTGTAACATTTTTGTAATGAAAATGTTACTGTTATATATAAGTTATAAAAAAAGATAAAAGTCATATTGAAAATTCAATAAAAAGAATCATTTTATAGTATTTTAATCTCTATATAAACGTTTTAGTTTCTTTTTATCATTAGACAATTTACGAATCCTACAAGTCATGACAAGTACGACGAACAAATTAATACCTATTGAACCAGTGTATTAAAGTAATATTACCTCCATGAATATTGAATCCCTCTCTACACTATTGAACGGGACTTACTCGAGTCACTGTTTTACAACTTCGAACCCAAATTTGAAACTGGGGTTTATAACACGACAAGATTTCCTCGTGAAGTGCAGGAAGTCATAAAACAAATATAACGTACATAGATGTAAATCATATTACCGTTTCATTTCATATATAAAGACATTTTTTATTGATATTGAACTCTTCCAGGACTTTGAACCGGACCGAAGAGGTCAGAAACGTCTACATTATGGGTACACATCAATAGAAAAAGTGTAAAACCGTATCGAGACAAATGGATCACCAGGGATACTGAAGAGGGATTGAGAGGAGTTTGTAGTTAATAACAATTTCCACAACTGGACTTTGTTAGTCAGACGGTCTAAGAAAAGGTCGTTTCCACCTAAATAAGTCCTAATCGTGTTTGAACGTTAAGTCTCAGACGTTGGTATCATTCGGTGTACATACAGGGGTGGGTCGTTTCCCTCTTGTGAGGACATTTCTCTTTCCTTTCGACCCTTCCGATATCATTTGGTTCTCAGGTACCAAACAGTAATCGACTCAAGAACAGTCCTTTCTCCTCAGATAAGGAGGACAAACCGGAACGATAAAGGTGTCCTGTATTCTCGAGGGGGAAGACTAGAGGGTTGAGATTAATTGACTTCAAAGACAAACGATTAAAAAATGTTTCCTTTTTTTCTTTTTGACTTCTTACTCAGACAAGACAAAGGTTCTTGATGGAATAAGAGGTGAATTAGATTCGTCTGTAAGGAGAAAATACTGACACCGAACAGGATATAAACTCATCGACTACTTAAAAATTTCCTGAAATTTTCACTCTAAAGAGGTTTGAATACCAATGATGTCCCCTTTGTACCCACCCCTCGTCCCATTTAATCCTCCGATCCTAATTGTATATGTGTTATAATACACATTTTCTTATTTGTCGTTTCTGGATGACATATGGTATCTCCTGATAAGAATTATAAAAATATTATTAGATATTCCTTTTATTAAACTTTTAGTTGTATAACCCGAAAGGAGTATCGAGTCTACCATTTCTTAGACGGACGTTACGTCCTCTAGGTCCGATTTAGGAACCCAACCCTTCTATGGGACCCCTTCCCTTACCGTCGGACGAGGTCATAAGAACGAACCTCTTCAGGTACCAGTTTCCTCGGACCGTCCGATAACAGGTGACCCCAGTGTTTTTCGACCTGTGCTGACTCGCTGATTGTGTGTATCTATATATTGAGTTATCGTGACCACATGTGGATTTTGAATGTGTTGTAACATTTAGTTGATATCGAGTAAAAAAAAAAAAAATTTCACCTCTAAGACACTCTTATGACAGAATAGAGTTTAGTGAAAATCTTAGGACCGAAGAAGTAAAATTTTCCTTCTGTTTATTATAATACGGTGTCCCATTAAAACCACTAGTTTGTTCCATTTTATATGTTGAAATACTTTTCGTGATATTTATACANAAGACACTCTTATGACAGACTAGAGTTTAGTGAAAATCTTAGGACCGAAGAAGTAAAATTTTCCTTCTGTTTATTATAATACGGTGTCCCATTAAAACCACTAGTTTGTTCCATTTTATATGTTGAAATACTTTTCGTGATATTTATACAGTCATGTGAACAGTGATTTATTTGATGTTAAAATTTTCAGTGAAATAAATTCAGTCATAATTCTCCATTATTAAGACGGTAAACAAATCGTACGACCTTCCAAAAGGTACAGAAAGAAATCAATTTTTTTTATTCATTATAACAAAAATAAAGTTGAATCTAGTAATATTACTGATTGAACGTATCTGATCACTAATTTTTTCCGCCCCCCCCAACATGGATTAATTCAATGATAAGTTTTAATTAAAACAAGAATGATTAAAAAGGGAACGAGAATACCATGGTAATGTAAATATATAAAAGGTGTACTTTCTCAACCACTTTAAGGAGAACCCGGGGCATACTGTCACTATTTTTGTACGACAAGTAGTTTGACTTAAAGAGTTCTCCGTGACCTTTTTAACAACTAATGTACCGTTTGAAACACTGTGGGATCTCATGTGTATAACCTTCGCCTCTAAGTAAACCTTGAAATGCCTTCTCCAGACTTTAGTGTAGTGAACCCTATGACTATGAGTAGTAATTAATTACCCCACTTTAGAAGTTCCGACAATTCATTGTCTAAGTCCCTCTTTTTTCCCTCTCTCTCTCTCATTGGATTTTCCTCAGGTCTTCATCCTTATGGACTATTTTTTTACATAATCTGGTATAATCCAAATTCTTGTTGTTTTTCATAATACGGTCCAATAGTACAAAGGAAAATTGGTGGTTTTTCTGTAATCTGGTACAATCGTAATTACTAAGATTTGTATGACGAATATCTAACTAGTCGTATACATGGAAATATTACGTATAATAGAAAGAAAGAGAGAGAAAGAGAGAACAGAGAGAAGGGGAGGGGAGAAAGAGACAGACAGATTTGTATAAATAAAGATATATCCAGGTCTTAGTGATAAGATTAAACATTATGAGCAATACTCGTTTATAAGAGAGGTACTTTAACGAATAAATGAATCTTACTTTATAGACTCTCTGATTTTATAATCATAGTTCTTTTACTTCGTACTGGTTCTGTTTTAAATTTATATTTTCTCAGTAAAGAGAAGGTGGTTTCTCTTCCCTTTCGATAAATAAAAATACGTTTATTAAAGAACCGAAGAAATAATCAGTCCCAAGAAGTCTCTTTGTCTAGGTGATCCTACCTTTCTATATACACGTCTGGATGGATAGATAGACCCGAAGGGACCATCGAGTTAATCATTTCTTAGGAGTCGTTACGTCCTCTGCGACCAAGCTAAGGACCCAGTCCTTCTAAGGGGACCTCTACTATCCGATGGGTGCGTGACCGAAGGGGTCACCGAGTCTACCATTAATTAGACGAAGCTACGTCTTCTGCACCCAACCTAAGGACCCAACTCTGTTAAGGGACCTCCTCCCGTACCGTTTGGTGAGGTCGTAAGAACGGACCACTTAGGGATACTTGTCTCCTCGAACCGTCCGACGTCAGTTACCCTAGTGTTTCTCAGTCTTTACTGACTCACTGATTCACATGTAAATAGATATATAGATAAAGTACACATAGAAGTAGGATATATCTGACCTATATAGGATATATATAACATTTAGAACCCTGAATAAGAGGTATTAACGTACTTTTCCTAAATAAGTTTTCTTAATCGAATACGTTAATACTTCCAACTATTCAGAGTTCTAGATGTCATCCGTGTGACCTCTAGTCCTCTTGGTCACCATCTCAAGATCTGGTTTTAAGTCGTCCAAACTCTGAGTTTTTCCCGACTACAAAGTCAAGTTCAGGTTTCCGGCCTTTTTTGACAACAGGGTTGAGTTCCGTCCGTTCTCTTTAAAGGAAAGTAAACGTTCTCCACTCGCTAAGAAAAAAAAAAAGAGGGATAAGTCCAGGAATGACTAACCTACTTTAGACGAGTGTAATCTCTACCGTTGGATGAAATGAGTCTACGGTAAAACTACAAACGGATAATAAGTTGGACATCGTATAGAAAATTTCTGAACAATGTTCATATTTATGTAAAGAAGGAGTTTATAGGTAAAATTCTATCCTGTATTTCCTTTATTTTCTACAAAACATTTAGAAGACTCTTCAACACGAATATACATAAACGAGAGACATTAGTTATACGTTACCAAGATTTTGGTAAGTTATCGTTTTGGAGTCGTTTCGGAGGGATCAACTTTTTATTTATGTAAATACGACCATCGAGTCTAATTACTATAAACTTTTACCTTCCAACTGAGTCGATATATCGTCTCCGATGACTCATTGCAGACCCGTCGTCTACATCAATAATAAAAGGGTGTAATTTCGATCTTTCCAGACACTTACGGGAAAGGGGGTTTGGTTTGTTTTTCTTTGTAAGATATCATATATAAAGGGTCACACGTAACCGAAATTGTTCCTCGTTTGTTTTGTCATACAGATTATTAAGACAGTGACACGTCTCCACGTCACGAGGGATACATTTTCCCTTTTTTGTCTCTATGGTAAACAATTTAGAACCATAAACTCGATCCTTCAGGTATAATTTGAAACAATTCCTTTTTATTAATATAACTCAGTATTTTCAATTATTGATATGGTTCTCCTATATCGAATAAAATATTAGTGGTAGAACCAAGAGTTGTTAAAAGTCGGAAAGAATCTCTCGATATGTGTAGACCCTGACAAAGACAAATCAACTCAATCAGGATTTGAGATTTATTCCGTTATATTTTGTAAGTATTTTAAACATAGTGGAGAATCGAGTCAATGATTCTCCCTAATGTTTACATAAACATTCTCCCTATGTTTGCATACATACTCTCAATTTATGTAATCACGGTAAAAAAAGAACTAGGAAATTAATAAGAATTTTTAAGGAAAACCATACCAAGGAAAAGTTTTTCTTTCGTAAGTAATTTACAGAATAATACGTTACCCTAAAATATAAATTTCGTACATATTAAAATAAATACCATTACTGTATGACATCACAAATTTTTTGACCTTAAATACCTGATGTCCTTTAAGTGTCTACAAAAGAGGTCCCCAGATCTACAGAACTTACTTTATGTCCAACGTAGCATACACGGTTTTGAAACTTTTCAATTGGTATGGAGGTAAACTTTTTAATAATTGATAGAAGTAACACAGTTAAATTTAATTTATAATTTAACTAGTAAAGTTTTATACACATTTAGTCTGGTAGTACGACATACGGAATGTGAATATATCACTACATACGGTTAATAAAAAGTTATTTTAACCTTTAGAATTTAACTTTATCGTACGATATTTCCTTGTATAAGTTATCACTTTTTATTTTCTGGTAAAAAAAAATTTATTCTACTAACTTAGTTAATAAAAAGAAAACATCGAGATAGAGGAACTAGAGTAAAGTATAGTAGAAATGTTTCAAAAGTACCTTAAAACTTCATCGGTCTTCGACTCCCAAGTTAAAACACTTAAAAAAAAAAAAAACTGACGATTCAGCGAAGTCAGCACAGACTGAGACACGTTGGGGTATCTGCCGTCGGGTGGTTCGAGGAGGCAGGGACCCTAAGAGGTCCGTTCTTGTGACCTCACCCAACGGTAAAGGAAGAGGTTACGTACTTTCACTTTTCACTTTCCCTGGGGGTACCTGACATCGGGTGATCCGTGGAGGTAGGTACCCTAAAAAGGTCCGTTCTCATGACCTCACCCCACGGTAACACAAAATTAAAGAAATTTTTAAGTTTTAAACTTACGGAAAGTACTATCTTACTTTTTTCACTAGTGTCTTAAAATTCAAAGAAGGNCGTACTTTCACTTTTCACTTTCCCTGGGGTACCTGACATCGGGTGATCCGTGGAGGTAGGTACCCTAAAAAGGTCCGTTCTCATGACCTCACCCCACGGTAACACAAAATTAAAGAAATTTTTAAGTTTTAAACTTACGGAAAGTACTATCTTACTTTTTTCACTAGTGTCTTAAAATTCAAAGAAGGTAGTGCCCAAAACGTTAGATGAACCAAATCTGTTATCCTGTAATCGTTTGTACTCCGATGAACGCCTTGGGTACACTTCTTCGACTATAATCTGATTGCAGATCACTTCTGTGATCTGGACACAAACAGTCTCGTTTGTCGGTATGTGTACACACTCAAGTAGACCCTTGTTAGTCGAAGGTTGATAGTCGGTCCCTGTTTCCATGTACACTCGGGTCCTGTATGGTCGTCTACTTGACGGGTCGACTCAGACTTAGTTTAACTGTTACGAGTCCTGGTAGTAAATAATTTTATTAACAACAAACCAAGAGATTCAAGACCCCGTAAAACAATATATTATTATCTATATCGTACGGGTGGAATTCCCCCGACTACTGAGTCGGTCATTTCTTAGGTGGACGTTACCTCCTCTGTGTTCTCTGAAGCCAAGTTAGGGATCCAGTTCTTCTAGGAGAATCCTCCTTTACCGTTGAATGAGGTCATAAGACTGGACATTTTAGGGTACCTGTCTCTTCGGACCATTCGATCTCATATTTCTCAGTGTTTCTCGGTCTGTGCTAACTCGTTGATTCGTACGTACGGAAGAGATTTCCACTGTGATCAAGAACGGTAGGATAAACATAATGTGGTCTATCTGAGTATGAAGATACAACAGTTTGATGGATTACTTTCGTAAAGCAAAGACCCAGGTACGAGAATGTCTTTTAGATGAGAAATTTTTTTCTTCGTAAGTCATACGATGACCGTGTTTTTGTCTATGTATCTAATTGTCTTATCCTCTCTTTCACGTCTTTATTTGGGTGTGTGTGAATTCTAGTTAACTTGATGTTGTTTCTCCGTTTTTATCTGTTACCTCTTTTCTCTCAGAGAATTTATTCACCACGACCCTTTTGACCTATCGATGTACATTTTTTATTTTAATCTTGTAATAGATTATGACGTATGTTTTTATTTGAGTTTCACCTAATTTCTGGATTTAGATATTGACCTATGATACCTTGAAGATCTTCTTTTGTATCTTGTGACTGTATTTAGTGACGTTATAAAACAACCTAGATAGAAAATCTCATTACCTTTGTTTTTGTTCTTTGGTATTTGTTTTACTTTTCTGTTAGATACTCGACTCTCTTTTATAAACTTTTACTATACTGGTTGTCCCGTAAAAAGTTTATGTGTTTGTCGGACGTGTCGAGACATCGTGTTTTTTTTACAGTTTTTCAATCGTCTTCTGGATTTATCTGTAAAGAGGTTTCTTCTGTATGTCTACAGGTCATCCGTGTTCTTTTCTACAAGTTGTAGTGTCTAATAATGTCTTTATGTTTGGCTTTGATGTTATTCCATAGTGGAGTGAGACCACGACCTCACACGAGTCAGCCAACACAAACTGAGAACGTTTGGACTCACATCGGACGGTCTGAACAGACAGGTACCTTAAAAGACCCGTTCTTATGACCTTACTCAACGGTAAAGGAAGAGGTTTTACGACCTCTCCCACACTTCTTTTCCCTTGCGAGGATGTGACACCCGTCATTACATTTAACCACGTCTGAGATACCGCTTATCATATCTCCAAGAAATTTAATGGTAAGCAAGTTCATTAGGGTTAGGACCTGTAAATTGGTCTCTTTTGTGATTAAGTTTTTCTATGTACGTGGGGTTATAAGTATCGTTGTGATAAATTTTATCTGTTCTGTACCTTCGTTGTATTCACAGGTAGTTGTCTTCTTACCTATTTCTTCTGCACCATATGTATTTATATATATAAAATATATATATATTACCTTATAATGATCCGGTATTTTTGTTACTTTACGGTAAACTCCGTTACACCTACCTGGATCTCTAATAGTGTGATTAACTTCATTCAGTCTGTCTCTTTCTGTTTATATGTTATAATAAATGTACACCTTAGATCTTTTACTATGATTACTTGAACAAATCTTTTATCTTTATCTGAGTGTCTGTATCTTTCGTTGGATCACCAATGGTTTCCCCTTTCTCCCCGTTTCTATTTGATCCTTAATCCATAATCGTATAGTCAAGTCAAGTTAAGTCAGTGAGTCAGCACAGACTGAGAAACACTAGGATACTTAGCGTCGTGCGGTCCGGAGGGACAGGTAGTGATTGAGGACCTCAAGTGAGTCTGAGTGCAGGTAGCTCAGTCACTACAGTAGGTCGGTAGAGTAGGAGACAACAGGGGAAGAGGATGGCGGTGGTTAGGGAGGGTCGTAATCTAAGAAAAGGTCACTCAGTTGAGGAGTGTACTCCACCGGTTTTATGACCTCAAAGTCGAAATCGTAGTAAGGAAGGTTTCTTTAGGGTCCCGACTAGAGGAAGTCTTACCTGACCAACCTAGAGGAACGTCAGGTTCCCTGAGAGTTCTCAGAAGAGGTTGTGGTGTCAAGTTTTCTTAGTTAAGAAACCGCGATTCGAAAGAAGTGTCAGGTTGAGATTGTAGGTATGTACTGATGACCAATGTTCTCCCATAGTCTCCCGTCTGTGTGACTTTGGTATGAGTGTCTTGTGATCAGTCAGATTAGTGTGATCCTGGTGTCGGAACAGATTGAGTTACTTTGATTCGGTACGAACGCCCCGTTGGGTTCTGTCCACCCAGTACCACCTCTCCAGACTGTCTTACACCAGGTGACCTCTTCCCTTACCGTTTGGTGAAGTCATAAGAACGGAACTCTTGGGGTACTTGTCATACTTTTCCGTTTTACTATCCTATGACTTTCTCCTTAAGGGGTCCAGTCATCCACGGGTTGTGCGATGACCTCTAGTGACCTCTTTATTGAGGTCTTTCTTACTTCCCTACTTCGGTTTCGTTTTTGTTATGGGTACACCTACACTGACCACTATCTTCGTTCCAGGCTACGACATTCCTCGTTATAACGTATCCTTAGACCTTACTGTCCAGGTACTTAGTTCCGTTTAACTTTTACCAGTTTGTTCCCTACCGTGCTCACTTGCAGTTGTAAGATCCTTAGTCTTTTGATTTTACCTGACCGTACCCACTTTAATTGAGTCTACTGGTAATATAGATGCTGACTCCCGTCCTTAGGGACTCTTCTTTACCTCATCGGTAGTACCAGTTGTTTTCTCAGGTTTTACGTCATGAACATACGTTAGAGTTTTACTGTCTTACTAGAGACAAGCAGAGGTTCCGTTTGGTAAGTTATAGTGTCATTAAGTTCAGATACGGGGTTGGTCATTACGACTTCTTCGACTTCAACTTGCCAAGACACTTCTGGATGTTCTGGAAAGTCTTCATTGTGGGTTTTTTCTACAGGAAAAGTAATATCCCTGACCTTACGTTTTCATCCTTCAGTTCTTTGTGGATCTCATTATCCGTTTAAACCGGAATCTTACGTCTTACTTCGTCCCGTTTCTGACTATCTCAAAACGGTTCTTTTACGTGACCAGTACCGTTTGTGGTAGAAGGTTGTTGTGTTCTCTTCTGAGATGTGTACCTGTAGTGGTCTACCAGTTGTGGCTTTAGTCTAACTAATATAAGAAACGTCGGTTTCTACCTCTTCGAGATAAGCCAGTTCTTTTTATTCTGGTCCTCGACTGTCACCTAGTCTAGTACTTGAGGAGTAATGGTTTAAGTCTGAGATTAACTTCTTTCATCCCTTTGGCGATCTGGTAAGTCCCTACTGGATTTAGTTCAAGGAATACTAATATGTCACCTTCACTCTTTATCTAAATTTCCGGATCTAGACTGTCTATCTCACGGACTACTTGATACCTTACTCCAAGTACTGTAACATGTTTCTGTCCCGAGTTCTGGTAGGGGTACCTTTTCTTTAAGTTTTCTCGTTTTACCGACCGACCCCTCCGGAATGTTTATCAACACTTTTCTTCTCTTCACTTTTCGTTTCTTCTTTTCCTTTCTATGTTCGTGGACTTACGTATCCAAGTTTCTTATCGTTCTTCTCTATTCTTTCGGAAGAAGTCGCTAGTTACGTTTGTTTATCTCTTTTTCCTGTCTTACCCTTTCTGATCTCTAGAGAAGTTCTTTTAATTTCTATGATTCCTTTGTAAAGTACGTTTCTACCCGAGCTATTGTTTGTCTTTACCAGACCTGGATTGTCTTCGTCTTCTATAATTCTTCTCCACCGTTCTTATGTCTTCTTGACATGTTTTTTCTAGAAGTACTGGTTCTATTAGTGCTACCACACTAGTGAGTGGATCTCGGTTTGTAGGACCTTACACTTCAGTTCACCCGGAATTCTTCGGAGTGATGCTTGTTTCGATCACCTCGACTACCTTAAAGTCATCTCAATAAAGTTTGGGACTTTCTACTACGACACTTTTACGACGTGAGTTATACGGTCTTTTAAACCTTTTGAGTCGTCACCGGTGTCCTAACCTTTTCTAGTCAAAAGTAAGGTTAGGGTTTCTTTTCGTTACGGTTTCTTTCGAGTTTGACGGTGTGTTAACGTAAGTAGAGTGTACGATCATTTCATTACGAGTTTTAAGAGGTTCGGTCGGAAGTCGTTATGAACTTGGCACTTTAAGGTCTACAAGTTCGACCAAAATCTTTTCCGTCTGCTTGGTCTCTAGTTTAACGGTTGTAGGTGACCTAGTACCCTTTTCGTTCTCTCAAGGTCTTTTAGTAGATAAAACGAAATAACTGATACGGTTTCGGAAACTGACACACCTAGTGTTATTTGACACCTTTTAAGACTTTCTCTACCCTTATGGTCTAGTGGAGTGGCCGGAGAACTCTTTAGACATACGTCCAGTCCTTCGTTGTCAATCTTGACCTGTACCTTGTTGTTTGACCAAGGTTTATCCTTTTCCTCATGCAGTTCCGACATAGAACAGTGGGATTAATAAATTGAATATCCGTCTTATGTAGTACTCTTTACGACCTGACCTTCTTTGTGTCCGACCTTAGTTCTAACGGCCCTCTTTGTAGTTATTGGAGTCTATACGTCTACTGTACTGCGAATACCGTCTTTCACTCCTCCTTGAGTTTTCGGAGAACTACTTTCACTTTCACCTCTCACTTTTTCAACCGAATTTCGAGTTGCAAGTCTTTTGCTTCTAGTACCTTAGACCAGGGTAGTGAAGTACCCTTTGTCTACCCCTTTGTCCCCTTTGTCACCTTTGTCACAGTCTGAAATTAAAACCCCCGAGATTTTAGTGACGTCTACCACTGGCGTCGGTACTTTAATTTTCTACGAATGAGGAACCTTCTTTTCAATACTGGTTGGAACTATCGTATAAGTTTTCGTCTCTATAATGAAACAGCTGATTCCTGGCAGATCAGTTCCGATACCAAAAAGGACACCAGTACATACCTACACTCTCAATCTGACTCTTCTTCCGACTCACAGCTTCTTAACTACGAAAACTTGACACCACAACCTCTTCTGAGAACTCCCAGGGAACCTGACGTTCCTCTAGGTTGGTCAGGTAAGACTTCCTCTAGTCGGGACCCTAAAGAAACCTTCCTTACTACGATTTCGGCTTTGAGGTCATGAAACCGGTGGAGTACGCTTCTCAACCGAGTAACCTTTTCTGAGACTACGACCCTCCCTAACCACCGCAATCCTCTTCCCCTGTTGTCTCCTACTCTACCGACCTACTGTAGTGACTGAGCTACCTGCACTCAGACTCACTTGAGACCCTCAACTACTACCTGGCCCTACGGACCGCACGAGTTAAGTACCCAAACGTTTCTCAACCTGTGTTGACTCACTGACTTGACTTGACTTGAACTGATCTGTCTGGAAACAACCGTTTCATTACAGAGACGAAAACTTATACGATAGATCCAACCAGTATTGAAAAGAAGGTTCCTCACAAAAAATTAAAGTACCGACGTCAGTGGTAGACATCACTAAAACCTCGGGTCTTTTTATTTCAGAGAGTGACAAAGGTGACAAAGGGGTAGATAAAGGGTACTTCACTACCCTGGTCTACGGTACTAGAAGCAAAAGACTTACAACTCGAAATTCAGTTGAAAAAGTGAGAGGAGAAAGTGAAAATAGTTCTCCGAGAAATCGAGGAGAAGTGTAAGACGGTATTGCCACCACAGTAGACGTATAGACTCCAATAACTATAAAAAGGGTCGTTAGAACTAAGGTCGAACGCAAAAAAGGTAGGGTCGCAAAGAGTACTACATAAGACGTACATTCAATTATTCGTTCCACTGTTATATGTCGGAACTCCATGAGGAAAAGGATAAACCTTGGTCAGACAACAAGGTACAGGTTAAGATTGACAACAAAGGACTGGACGTATATCCAAAGAGTTCTCCGTTCAGTCCACCAGACCATAAGGGTAGAGAAAGTCTTAAAAGGTGTCAAATAACACTAGGTGTGTCAGGTTCAGAAACCGTATTAGTTATTTCGTCTTTATCTACAAAAAGACCTTGAGAGAACGAAAAGGGTACTAGGTCACCTACATCCGTTAAACTAGAGACCAAGGAGACGGAAAAGATTTTGGTCGAACTTGTAGACCTTAAAGTGCCAAGTTCATAACGACTTCGGACCGTACCTCTTAAAACTCGCAATGAAATGATCGCACACTCTACTCACGTCGACACGCCATCAAACTCGTAAGAAACCGTAACGGAAACAAACCCTTTCCTTACTTTTGACTGAAAAAGATCAGAACACCGGTGACGACTCAAAAGGTTTAGACGACCGTATAACTTACGTCGTGAAAGTGTCATAGTAGAAAGTTCTAAACTTTATCGAGTTGACCTTAAGGTAGTGAAGGTGATCGAAACAAACATCACTACGAAAGATTCTGGGTGAACTGAAGTGTAAGTTCCTACAGACCGAGATCCACTCACTAGTGTGGTAGCACTAATAGAACCAACATTTCTAGAAAAAACATATCACGAAGACACATAAGAACGGTGGAGAACAATATGTGTGACGATAGATATCTTATCTATTTGTTGTTCCTGGAAGACATGTCGTGTCTTTTGATGTAAGTTATAAAACACTATTGGATATTACCTTTTCTTAGATTTTCCTTATATGTCACAAAAAACATATATAGACATAGTGAAACGACATATAGACTTTGTAATGGTTAGTTGATATGGAATTAAATTTTTTCGTGACTTATAGATAATACACAAATATTTATGTTACTCCGGGACCCTCATGTTTATACTTATTCTGCATTATTGGAAGGAGTTCATTGGAGATAGATCACCTTTCTATTAATACACACGTTAATCGTATCTCATCCGTAGTCTATGTATTACATATTTCAATCAGGGAAGTCTAATATGTCAAGTCTAGGTGTGGACATTAAAATCGTCTGAGAAGTCCGAAAAGGAGACCGAGAGACAAAAAGTATAAGGTACTTAAAATGTCACGTGTACGTATATAAGTATTTTAGATGAACCTTAGAAACCGAAAACGACCCACTATCCCTTCAGTCTTATTAGGAAACCACGACCTACAGTAGGGGTAACCATAATCATCGTCACTATCGTGAAGCATCGGTACTGATGGAAGTCATTTCGGACTTGAATCATCGTTATTGGAGTCCACTCAGTTATGACACGGGTCACATCGTTAGTAGGAGGTTACATTTCAAATAAGTCCACGGGTCAACACCACTCTCCGTCGTAAGAAGTGACAATGATATCGACTGTTCAGGGTTTAGGAACCTTCAAGATTCCTTCCTTTCCATTTTAATTTGGTGACCTAAGAGGACTACCGTCAGGTCTCGACCATCGGAACACCGTAACCGACAACGACCACACTCCCGTACAGTCTTTTTCATTATGTTTAATGAAAACGTCAACATACAACGGTGGATTGATTAAGTATATAGTCGATTACTTCTAAACCATAAACGGTAATAAAATATATAAATTCAGAAGCTCTCTCATGTTCTTTAACATTTATACGAAGATTTCAAGAATTCAACCAACAAAGACTTCCTTTAACAATTTTGTTACGATAAGGTAAATAAACCCAGTCAATTCTAAAGGAATACCAGTAGATTGTATGAAATTTTTCATAGAGACACTAGTTGTCCCTTAAGTTTGTAGAATTGGAATTACTTTAATTTCTCTTCTGTACAACCTTACACAGACGACGGAGTCATCTAAGAGTGAAATAGATAACACGGAACTATTCGTAAGGTTCTAAATGAGTCTTTTCGATCATTCCGATACCTTAAGGTGGTTTCGATAAATTTTAGGATTTTCTACTACGATAGTTTCACGATGTCAGTTATACAATCGTTTAAACCTTTTGCTTTGTCGTCGGTGTCCTGACCTTTTCCAATTAGGAGAAGGGTTAAGGGTTCTTTTCGTCATGATTTCTTACAAGATTGGTGGTCTGTTAACATGAGTGGAGGGTACAATCATTTCAATACTAGTTTTAGGACGTACGATCCAAAGTCGTAATATATTTGGTTCTTGAAAGTCTACAGGTTCGACCCGATTCTTTTCCGTCTTTAGTTTAACGGTTGTAAGAGACCTAGTGTCTCTTTCTTTCCCTTAAGGTCTTTTTGTAGATGGAGACAAAGTAACGCATGTAATTTTAGAAACTGACACACCTAGTATTGTTTGACACATTTTGAGAATTTCTCTACCCTTATGGTATGGTAGAATGAACAGAGGACTCTTTGGACATACGGTCAGTTCTTCGTTGTCAATCTTAGAACCTTGTTGACTGACCAAGTCCTACCCCTTTCCTCATTCTGTTCCGACAAATGACAGTTAGACAAATAAATTGAATATACGTCTCGTGTAGTACTCTTTACGACCCGACTTACTCAAGTTTTGACCTTAGTTCTAATGGCCCTCTTTATAGTTGTTGGAATCTACACACCTACTATAGTGAGATTACCGTCTTTCGTTCGCCCTTGATCTCTTGGAGAACTACTCCACTTCCTCTTCTCACTTTTTAGGCCGAATTTTGATTTATAATTTTTTTTGTTTGTTTTGATTCTAGTACCGTAGACCAGAGTAGTGAAGTACCGTTTATCTTCCCCTGTTTCACCTTCGTCACTGTCTAAAGGAGAAGAATCCTACATTTTAGTGAGTCCTACCATTGACGTCGGTACTTTAATCTTCTGTTAACAAAGAACCGTCCTTTCGATACTCTTTGGATCTGTCACACAATTTTTCGTTTCCGTAGTGAAACGACTGTTTCAAGGTATATCAATTCCAATACCGAAAAGATCATCAGTACCTGTCGACACTCTCAACAGGTATTTCTTCGGTCTGGTATTTCTTCGGTCTCGCTGTGGCTTCTTGATTACGAAAGCTTGACACCACGACCTTTTCTGAGAACTCTCAGGGAACCTGACGTTCCTCTAATTTGGTCAGTTAGAATTTCCTTCAGTTGAGACTTGTGAGTAACTTTCCGGACTACGACTTCGACTTCGAGGTTATAAAACCGGTGGACTACGTGTCTCGGTTGAATAACCTTTTCCGGGACTACGACCCTTTCTAACTCCCATCTTTCTTTTCTCCCGTTGTCTCCTACTCTACTAAACTACCGTAGTGGTTACGTTACCTGTACTTGAACCCTTTTGAGGTCCTCTACCACACCCTGTCCCTCCGGACCGTACGACGTGCGTCATGTACCCCAGTGTTTCTCAGTCTGTATTGAACCGGTGACTTGTTATTGTTTATAAGGTCTTGGCTTAAAACCAAATTCGATTTCTTTTACCGTGAGTAAATTCCAAATTATTTCGTAAAAAAACTCTTATGTAACACGACAAGTTTGTTAGACCAGATAAATCTTAATAGAATTAACAAATCACGTGGTATAGTTACAAGTATGACGTTTATAAATCATTATTGATTACTTTAAAGTCTAATAACGAGTAGATTATAAAGAAACTTAACTTCACTAAAATAAAGACAAATTTAGGAAATACAAATGTTTCGATATTTAATACTTAAATTAAGTTATAACTCCACTAAACACACAAACTCATATGCATATATATAGTATACAAACATCATTTGTTTACCCTACGGAGAAAATAATTTTCTTGAGTTGAACAACAAAACAAGTATGTGTTGGGAGACAGTGGATTTTAAATATTAAATATAACAATAAATATAACAAAAAATAAAATGATAAATTAAAACATAGGTCTATAGATCTGTACTTCACTGAAATTTATATTTTATATAAGTAATTAGGGTACTTAACATAAATTTTCATAGTACTTAATAATTACTCAACTCGAAACAATTTATGTTGATATACTACTTACTATTTGTACTATTTTTATCTTCTGTTGGTTTAAGAGAATACAATATGTATCTTGATATTATCTATCCTTCGTCCACAGATTATTTATACATAATGATTATTGATACTTTTGTACTAGAGTTTTTAATGACAACAAAATAACTTCTTGAACTGAGACAGTCCTGTATTAATAACCATGTATCTATTAGTAGTCTTATAAACATCACTTTAGTGTCTTTCACATCAGTTTGAACGGATGTTTTAAGTTTAACTTTGTATTTGACAAAAACTTTATGAAGTACATCATCTTAAATAAAAAGGACTTATTACATCAAAAGGGGGAAGATGTTAGACACTATTACTAACCATTAAAAGGATTAAAACGGAGTGAAGTCTGTAACTAGTCGTGTCGTATTTGGTTAAAAATACAGAAGTAAACACCGTTCCCTCCTTCGACTGATCGTTAATGTCACTTTTTATTCTTTTAAACATCTTACAGAAATTTAACGAAAACATTTCATCCCACGATGTCAATCAGGAGACATCTACACCCAAGGTGTAGACGTTCAAGTTGGGTAATGGTTAGTTTTTATAAACTCTTTTTTGTTGGGTCTTTCAAAGTTTTTCGTTTTGAACTTAAGTGGTCCGTGATCGTTGATGAATATATTGTAAATATAACATAATCCGGTAATTTTCATGTAACTTTCTACAAGTACCTGATATACGTTTGTGATACGGTAAAATATATCCCTAAACTCATAGACTCCTAAAACAATAGATACGTTGGTTAAGAGGACATCTATGACTTCCTACTAAGATGAGGATAGACAGTTCCTATCAATTCATAGTAAAGTCAACTCAAGTCAACGAGTCAGCACAGACTGAGAAACACTGGGGTACTTAGTGTCGTGCGGTCCGGAGGGACAGGTAGTGGTAGAGGGCCTCAAGTGAGGCTGAGTGCAGGTACCTCAGGCACTACGGTAGGTCGGTAGAGTAGGTGCCAGCAGGGGAAGAGGAAGACTGAGGTTAGGGAGGGTCTTAGTCTCAGAAAAGGTTACTCAGTTGAGAAGCGTACTCCACCGTTTTCATGACCTCGAAGTCGAAATCGTAGTAAGGAAGGTTTCTTTAGGGTCGCAACTAGAGGAAGTCTTACCTGACCAACCTAGAGGAACGTCAGGTTCCCTGAGAGTTCTCAGAAGAGGTTGTGGTGTCAAGTTTGCGTAGTTAAGAAGTCGTGAGTCGGAAGAAGTGTCAGGTTGAGAGTGTAGGTATGTACTGGTGTCTTTTTTGGTATCGGAACTGATCTTCCTGGAATCAGTCGTTTCATTACAGAGACGAAAACTTGTATGATAGATCCAACCAGTATTGAAAAGAAGGTTCCTCATTCGCAGAAGATTAAAGTACCGACGTCAGTGGTAGATGTCACTAAAATCTCGGGGAGTTTTATTTCAGACTGTGACAAAGGTGACAAAGGGGTAGATAAAGGGTACTTCACTACCCTGGCCTACGGTACTAGAAACAAAAGACTTACAACTCGAAATTCGGTTGAAAAAGTGAGAGGAGAAAGTGAAAGTAGTTCTCCGAAAACTCAAGGAGAAGTGAAAGACGGTATTGCCACCACAGTAGACGTATAGACTCCAATAACTATGAAGAGGGCCGTTACAACTAAGGTCGAACACAAAGAAGGTCAGGTCGCAAAGAGTACTACATGAGACGTATCTTCAATTTATTCGTCCCACTGTTATATGTCGGAACTGTATGAGGAAAAGGATAAACCTTGGTCAGACAACAAGGTACAGGTGAAGATTGACAACGAAGGACTGGACGTATGTCTAAAGAGTTCTCCGTCCAGTCCACCAGACCATAAGGGTAGAGAAAGTCTTAAAAGGTGTCAAATAACACTAGGTGTGTCTGTTTCCGAAACCGTATCAGTTATTTCGTCTTTATCTACACACAGACCTTGAGAGAACGAAAAAGGTACTAGGTCGTCTACAACCGTTAAACTAGAGATAAAGGAGACGGAAAAGATTTTGGTCGAACTTGTAGTCCCTCAAGTGCCAAGTACATAACGACTTCGGACCGAACCTCTTAAACTCGCAATGAAATGATCGTACACTCTACTCACGTTAACACGTCAACAAACTCGTAAGAAATCGTAACGGAAAGAAAACCTTAACCTTACTTTTGACTGGAAAAGGTCAGGACACCGGTGACGACTCAAAAGGTTTAAACGGCCGTATAACTCACGTCGTGAAAGTGTCGTAGTAGAAAGTCCTAAACTTTGTCGAGTTGACCTTAAGGTAGTGGAGGCGATCGAACAAGTATCACTACGAAAGATTCCGGGTGAACTGAAGTGTAAGGTTCTACAGACCAAGATCTAATCACTATTGTAGTAGTACTAATAGACCCAGTACTTCTAGAAAAAACATGACAAGAAGGCACATAAGAACGGGGGAGAGGAATTATAGAAAACGAAGACAATCCAGGTATGGTAAAGACAGGAGATAGTTCAGGTAGAAACGTACTTCACAAGGGAACCATAGAGATTAAAAGAACTTCTCTAGAGACTACAAAGGGTAAGACAACAAAAGGAGATAAAGAAACGTGACTAGCGACTTCTTCCGAAAGAATAGAGAAGAACGATAAGAAAGTTTGAGACGTAAGTCTACGAATATAGAAAGGAAAAGAGGAAACGAAAAGTGGAGAGAAGAAAAGTGTTGATAAACATTCCGTAGGGGTCTGTCGGTAAAAGGAAAAAGCGTAAAGAAAAGGTACCCTTACCAGAACTAGGGACAGAGGACATGTTACAGTGCTTGGAGTAAGGTATCAAGTAGTCCGTGAGATAGATAGTCTAGATCAGGGAATTTAGATAAAGAGTGAAGGTGACATATTAGTATTCCTTAAACTAACTCCAGTATGGACTTACCAGATCGTCAAAGGGGATGAAAGAAGTTAAACTCAGACTTAAACAGTTATTCATCTAGTACTAGAATAGGTGTCAGTCGAGGACCAGAACAAAAACAACTGACATATCTCGAAGAGGTAGAAACCGACGTTTCTTATATTAGTTAGACTAAAGTCACAACTGGTAGAGCACCACAGGTACTCATCTTAGAAGAGAACACAACAACCTTCTGCCACAAACGATACTGGTCACGTAAAAGAACCGTTTTGAGATAGTCAGAAACGGGACGAAGTAAGACGTAAGGTTCCGGTTTAAACGGACTATGAGGTCCACAAAGAACTGAAGGATCAAAACGTAAGGTCAGGGGATATTACTTTTCCTGTAGAAAAAACCCACAATTAAGATTTTCCAGAACATCCAGAAGTATCTTGGCAAGTAGAAGTCGAAGAAGTCGTAATGACCAACCCCGTATCTGAACTTAATGACACTATAACTTACCAAACGGAACCTCTACTTGTCTCTAATAAGACAGCAAAAACTCTAACGTAGGTTCATGACGTAAAGGCTGAGAAAACAACTGGTACTACCGATGAGGTAAAGAAGAATCCCTAAGGACGGCGTCATCATCTATATTACCAGTAGACTCAATTTAAGTGGGTAAGGTCAGGTAAAATCAAGTGACTAAGGATCTTACAGCTGCAAGTGGGAACGGTAGAGAACAAACTGGTGAAGGTTAAACGGAACTAAGTACCTGGACTGTAAGGTCCAGGATACGTTATAACGAGAAATGTCGTAGCCTAGAACGAAGATAGTGGTCAGTGTAGGTGTACCCATAACAAAAACGAAACCGAGGTAGGGAAGTAAGAAAGACCTCAATAAAGAGGTCACTAGAGGTCATCGCACAACCCGTGGATGACTGGACCCCTCAAGGAGAAAACCATAAGATAGTAAAACGGAAAAGTATGGCAAGTACCCCAAGAGTTCCGTTCTTATGACTTCACCGAACGGTAAGGGAAGAGGTCACCTGGTGTAAGACAGTCATAGTAAATTAATCCAGGTTTTCTCAAGTCGTTATTATAAAGTAATTGATACTATTATATTAGAAAATTTGTGAATTGGTATGTTTGATTTTATACTTTCTAATAATAATGTAAATTAAAACTGAGTAATTGAAGAGATATTTACGATATTATATCAAAAATTTAAAACAAGACTATAAATTAATTATAAAACTTTCTTACTTAATAAATCTGAAATCCGAACGTCAAAGTAATCCTCATGAATATATATGTTTCTTACAAGTAATTACTTTTACAGAATTTTTTATCAATAAAGTCATGTAAAGACATCGAATTCTTATTTGATATTTTAGAACGACGGTCCACCGAAACGACAAAGGTACCGAAACATCACGAGAACTTTCGTTAGAAAAGAAGACGGAAACTACCTTTTTTCACGACTTCCACACTATAAAGTAGTATTGTGGAGTACGGGTTGGGGTCGTCGTTAATAAGTTCAATTCCAAATCAGTGAAGTACAGGTGTTCGAATTGTTACTCGTCCAAGTTCATCGTAATGACTCTTTACTTTGAAAGGAGTTTGAGACACTCCCTTACTCTTTGTAATACATAAAAACACAGTGTATAAATACTTAATAAAATTACACCTATTACCATTTTCAAATAGGACAACTATTCAGGACTAAAAATGCATTTTGTTTAAGAGCTATTTTGTAAATGACTTAAACAAAGAATTCGTTATTTCTCTTTTTTTTTATCACACTCTTATCTGTATCGAGTGTACAGATGTCCCGTCTAACCCTCCACCTTCTTTGTCACATATTTTTAATGGGTTTTTTCAAGAACTTTTTATGTCTACGGACACGAAGGAGAAGATTACCAATAGAGTATCTACTAGGGATTCATAGGATGGTCGGAGTACCTGTTTGTGACTATTTTGTTACTATAACTGACCTTTAGTTCTAAAGTCACTAGACAACCAACTAGAAAGTCAATAGGGATGGATCGAACTGGAAAGTCGGTAGGGATCGAACTAGAAAGTCAATTGAAATCTGACCGACACTCTCAAACTATAATCGTATTTTACGAACGAATAAATCGTTCAATGGTACATCTCTTAAATTGAAGATGTTGTGACATTTAAATGCGTCTTATCGTACGTAGATGAGAAAACTCTCCTTTGATAGTGACATAACATAACATGATTACTTACAGACTTTCGATAATGAGTAACTTCGGTTTCAGACCCTAACTGGAGGTTCAATGTATTTCAAAGTACATTTACCTAACGGTCTTTAATATTTCAACTTATAAGTAGAGTAAAGTTTACATATACTCGAGAATTCTCTCATAACAAATTAAGAAGTAATACACTACGGTGAATTAAAAGTAACGTGTAAAAGAGTGTATTCCACCTGAGAAGATTTATATTGTAATTTTCTATTACTTTTTTCAGATAGGAAAGTAACGTTGAAGTGAGTTCAACTTCATGAAAGGAGACTAGATATTTCTTTTTCGTTCTGGAAAGTTTCGTAAACATGAAGAACACCTAGTTTCAAATACGAAGGTTTATTTTTCTGTATCCCTATTTTACTGTCAATAAAGTCATCTGGAGACGGGGTCACAAAGTCATCATAGGATCTTAGTGACAAGAACAATACCATTAAAGATTACTAACTTTGAAAGTCTTTACTTTCTCGACTAGAAAATTTTATCTCGGATCTCTACTCTCCGTTTTCACGACACATTCCTTGAGGACATGACCCCCTACACTTAGTGTTATGACCTACCTTTGGTATAGATGAAGGGGGTGGTAGGTAATTTTGTCTTCAAGACCTTACAAATTATGTCTCTCGTCCATCTTAACTCGAACATCTTCCTGGTCTTTTTTTTTTTTCTTTTTTAGTCAGATTTTGTTTTCTCTTTCCGGTCGTTTCCTTTCTCATCGAGAGTGGTTTTTAAAGTCGACATTTTACAGTTGTTTCACCGCACTTCTCACTCCATCAGTAGTCACAACGGAAGTCTTATTAATATATTCCCTAGATAGTATTGTAGGTAGATATGATTTACTTGCCGTAGGTTTTTACAAACGGGAATGATTAGGAGTTCGTACCGAAAGATTTCTTGCACGGACTACA
Organism: Capra ibex; assembly: GCA_006410555.1. NCBI lineage: Eukaryota > Metazoa > Chordata > Mammalia > Artiodactyla > Bovidae > Capra > Capra ibex. The sequence continues at coordinate 1,374,760 of SJYO01029800.1, read as the reverse complement.
CGGGTCTCTGACACGAATCCGATTCATAATCTTTTATTACCTTTCGTCCAATCCCTGATGCTGTCAGAGTATTTTTACTTTTATTGTCTCCTTTTGTACTTCTTTTTTTCTTTTATAGTCAAAAGTGGTAACGTAGGCTTCGACATATTATTTTACTTCGAAATATTATCTCTTTCGGACGTAAGTTCTCTGTAGGCTTCACCCATGTCCATTACAAGGTCTGTCCCTTGTAATCAGGTCTGGGGTATTGGGACAGTATAAAACATGTCGGTGTATAGAGTTGGAAAGAGACTTTTCTGGTCTCGTTCCGATGATGTTCTAACCAAAGGTGATTATCTTCGTCTTAAAAATAAACCGAACTCTTTTAAATGACAGGTAGATACTAGAGATGTTCTATGGATCTGTTTATTGTTTATAAACACAGTTTAGGTCTGGTACGACGATACTTGTATCGCCCCACGTACGTAGAAAAACTTAATATCAAAACGGACCCATATAAGGGTCCTCACCCCAACGACCTGGTATACCATTAATATAAAAATCAAAAGACTCCTTTGAGGTCTGACAAAAGGTGTCACCAATATGATTGAATGTAGGAATGGTTGTCACATTCTTCCAAGGGAAACGAGGTGTGGAGAGGTCGTAAACAATAAACATCTGAAAAATTACTACCAGTAAGACTGGTCACACCGTACCTTTGTTGAAGTTATAGGTAACTAGCTACTCACACACCTCTACACCATGTGTCTATGTGGTGTGAGTCGGTATTTTTTCTTTCATTATTACGGTAACGTAGTTGTATCTCTAATAGTATGATTCGTTTCATTCAGTCTTTCTCTTTCTGTTTATAGTATACTATAGTGAATATACACCTTAGATTTGATACCGAGTTTACTTGGATAAAAGTTTTATCTGAGTGTCCGTATCTTAGACAGATACTGTACACCAACAGTTCCCCCTCTCCTTACTTCACCCTCGAACCCCATTCGTCTATATTCAATATAAACGACAACAACAACAAATCAACGATTCAGTACAGGTTGAGAAACGTTGTTCCAGGATTACATATCGTGTTCCCCGATACGAGTCATATGATACTATTCTGTATTACCTTTTCTTATATTTTTTCTTACAAATATACACATATTGATAGTGGAAGGACATGTCGTCTTTAACCATGTTGTAACATTGAGTTGATATAAAATTAAATTTTTTAGGTGTGGTATCTGACCTGTTAGTTTCAATTAATTGTTCTACTTTAGTACTTTTTTCTCAATTACCCCCTTTACATTAATTAAATTATATTATTAACACCAACAATATCTTAGTCTTCTCTAGTACATAAAACCATTTACACTTTCAATTTTTTCACTTGTGAGTTTCAAGAACTATATACATACTTTTATAATATATACACGTAAACACAATTTTGTCTTACCTATATCAACTTCCATCATTCGATCTTCTGGTTATTTTGAAGAGTTCTTAGTCTCTTTTTATTTATTTCATTCTCATATATTTCCTATTATATCTACATACTGTCCATCCTTAGGTCATCTTCTTTTTATTTTGTAGTTGTTTCAGCTCTTTTAACATAGTACATCTTATTATATTCGGTATGTAACTTTTAAAGTTTAATCTTTAATATACAGAGGAAAACGTTTCCATGCTCGATGTTATTTCATTTTTAATCCTTTATCGTATAAATTTATAAAATAAAAGTCACAGTCGTGTGATGTCATTTAACAATGGAGGCTTATAAATGTCCTCCAAATGTCACGAGTAGATAACTTCATAAACCACTTCTAGTTTCTTGTTGGACTTGACGTAAAACGAAACGGAAAAAGGGGATACCTAAACGTGCAGAAGGTTCAAAGGACTTTTAGGTACTAGATTCTTTTATTCTCGGAGAAGTGTATATAGATTTGGAACAGATAAAGTGAAAGTTTATATGTTACAGTTTGTAATCTTAATCACATGAAATCTAAAAACTTTGCATCAAAATTATACACGTACTTCAGTTTTGTGTACGGGGTAAATCTTTCATTCGTCAGTATTCCAAAAGGACAATAACTATTGTCATGAAAGAAACAAAATTTTTGAAACTTTTAATCGTGATTGTACATCATTTTCATATTTGCGTACGTATTGTCACTGTTTAAGAATTAAGTTTCATCAATTGAAGACACTTTCTTCCTTTTTTCAACTCTCTGTCTCTCTTGATTATAAAATAACGGATTTATTATATAATCCATTTATATAACAAATTTTATTGTTTCGACTCAATGTTCATCGACTCACAATTAAGATAATAAGAGATATACAAACAAAGATTCTAAAGTATTTTTATTTTATTCTATAAGGGACAAATCTTTGTTTTAGGTATTTCTTAGGACTAACATGAGTCGTTTCTTACGTTTTCTATAAATATGTTTTTAAAATATACATATGACTTACTATGATATCCAGACTTATTCAGTTTCTTTAATGTATAAAGACCTATTTTACTAAAAATTCGTACAGTTCAGAAGAGTTATATTTCAGTTACGCAAAGAGTTTGTTTTAGATTAATGTTATAGTACCCTTAAATGATAAATTATTTCAACAATTCCTGTTTAGTAACCCCTTTAATACCACCTCCTTTCCCGAGTAAATTACTTCTTTATATTTATACTTAAGAAAATACTTTAGTACATGTGTTTATATAAGATTTACTTCCAAATTCAATGGTGTAAATACTTACCGTTCTGTAGTTTGTTATTTTTTAAGACCGTTTTGACACCCCTTTGTGGGAGTGTCGAAAGACCCTCTTCTCATTTAACAATATTCGGTAAGGTCTCAAACTAAATTGTCCTGACTATTTTTTCACAACTACACGAAATACTGACTCGTCTTTGTGATAACCCATATATGTGTAAGAGTATGTTCAGTTATACCTTTATACCTAGTTAGTTACGAATCAAATTGACATAGACAACTAGAGGTACTCTACTTTACATTAATTAAAAGTTGTGAATCTCCGTTAGTTACTTGGTGACAATACATCTCATCGTAACTACCCAGAGTTTTTATATCACAATTTCCTCTTCACACTCTTTTACGTGTTTTATTGCAAAATACTTTTATTGAAAGTTCCTTAGTATATGGATATGAATTCTTATATCGTAAAGTCGATTTCATAACCCGTGTTCATGTTTACATATACCCCGGAGGAATTACCGAGTCGTCATTTCTTAGACGGACGTTAAGTCCTCTGTGTCTTCTACGTCTAAACTAAGAACACAACCCTGTTAAGGGACCTCCTCCTTTACCGTTGGGTGAGGTCATAAGAACGGACTTTTTAAGTCGTCTGTCTCACCGGACCGTCCGATGTCAGGTTTCCCAACCGTTTCTCAGTCTGTACTGACTCGTTGACTTGTGTGTGTGTGTTTATGTGCATGTAAATTCAGATACATATATAATACACGAATCGACGAGTCAGCACAGGCTGAGAAACGGGGTACCTGACTCCTGGTGGTCCGAGGAGAGAGGAACCCCTAAGAAGTCCGTTCTTATGACCTTACCCAACGGTACGGGAAGAGGTTCCCTAGAAGGGTTGGGTCCCTAGTTTGGGTCCAGAGGTTGTAACGTCCACTTAAGAAATGGTAGACTCAGTGGTCCCTTCACGTATATCTCTGGTATATATATATGTATATGGATGTACGAATAAATAAGTATCTTCACATTTATTGAATTCCCGAAGGATCAACCGCAATCACCATTTCTTGGACGGACGGTTACGTCCTCTGTATTCTCTACGATCAAACTAGGGACCCAGTTCTTCTAGGGGACCTCCTTCCGTACTGTTACTTGAGGTCATAAGAACGAACCTCTTAGCGTACCTGTCACCTCGGACCACCCAAGGTCAGGTGTCCCAGCGTTTCTCAGTCTGTGTTGACTTCGTTACCGTGCGTACGTCCGTTTATTCCGAGTCTTGTTGGATATCAATGTAAAATAATATGGGTACAACGGCAGATACCCCGGCGTGTCTCAGTCTGTGCTGACTTCGCTGAACCGTCGTCGTCGTCGTATGGGTGCAACATCTTCTTCTTTGACCATACCTCATAGTCATTGTATTTTCTAATACACAAGTACTTTCCAATAACTGTGTCGAAAATACACGACTTCGGTCTTAAGTTTGGAACCGATAGACTGAGGTGTCACGTGTTCAAATTCGTGAGACACGAATATACGTTTATAGTTCATATAATCACACATGGATTCCGTCCTACCTTTATCTGTATCCTACCTGTTACCATTGTTTTGTTATTATATTTTTGTCTCAGACTACTCTTACAAACTACGATAAGTTAAGATACTTGGATTTCTTCCCTTCCCTTCCTCCTCCTCCTTGTCTTCCTCTTTTCTTTTTTTATAAGATTCCTACCTTCTGAGATTCACTAGTCGTATTTATCACAGTCACTTTTCTGGTCGTGGACTGAAAAGACCAAAAATTAGTACAGTGAATGTCCACTTTATATACTTTCACAATTATTTAATTCACGAAATTCAAAACCTCTCATTAAACAAATTTTAAATGATTTGTAGATAATAACCACAAGATGATATGTCATTAACTCTCTCTAATTCTTTTACGAGAAAACCAAAGGATAAAGTTACACTATAACTTGTTTTATAAATTGAATAGAAACGGATTTACAAAGTATGAATTTAACACAATACGAAATTCTCAAGAAATAACATTATCGTTGGTGTAACCTTGCTAGTTAAGGATTTTTCTAAATCATTTTCCTAAAAAGTGATTAACAAACACCATAACTTACGAATTAAATCAAATTAATTCGATTAAATCGAGAAAACAACAACAACAAGTCGTGTCACGAGTGAAGATCCTCACTTTATGTATTTCAAAACCTCTACCTCTTGGTCATACGAAGACGACGACGATTGAATGAAGTCAGCGCAGGTTGAGACACACTGGGGTATCTACTGTCGGGTGGTCCGAGGAGACAGGGACCCTAAGAGGTCCGTTCTTGTGACCTCACCCAACGGTAAAGGAAGGGGTTACGTACTTTCACTTTTCACTTTCACTTCAGCGAGTCAGTACAGGCTGGGAGTCGCTGGGGTACCTGACGTCGGAAGGTCCAAGGAGGTAGGTACCCTAAAGGGTCCGTTCTCATGACCTCACCCCACGGTAACGGAAGAGACCCTCTTGGTCATCTCTATCTATTTATTTGGTCACTTTTGGCAGACCTCTAGTTTCCCTCGTGTCTAGAGGAATAATATAGATTAGTTACACAAATTTATAATCAAAATGAGAAAATATTGTACGTAGGAGTATTAATTAATATTTTGTAGGTAGATAACGTTATAGACGAATTACTATAGTTCAATGTTTTAAATACCAGTCACTTAAATACCAAAACAGTATACTTGTCGTTTACCTTCAATTCATTACCGTCTTTTATTTGTCAGAGTTAAAGAATGAAGACTTTTCTCTGAAAATTTGTCACGTAAATGTTATTTATTTATATATGTATGTATATATATATATTCTTAATTTCAAGTTAATTAAAAATTCGGATTCTTTTTACGAATGGTCTGTGTCTTGAACTCCATCACTACGACTAAAATAAAAACGAAACGATCTAAAAGACACAGAAGATACCCAAATTTACGTTCATAATTTTATCTTATGAAATTTTGTCGGACTAGAAAGGAAGACCAGGACCGGAATACGGTATAAAAATATAATTTTAATGATTCAATACCTGAAAAAAGATTCTAATTCTTTTTCAATAAGATTTTATGACGGATGAATCGTCACCAGATCACCATGGTTTTGGGATTCCCTTTTAAAAGATAGACTTTTAGATCCATCTCTAATTACAAACGGTAAAGTATCGAGTAATAGGACTTTACCAGGAAAGGTTTCGGTACTTTTCAGATCTCCAAGTATACTTATTAAAATTTTATTCCACAATAAAGGTCTTTAGTAATCAAGACGACATGACAAAAAGAAACTTCCCGAGGACTTAAAGTTTTATTTACCGAAGGGAATTTTTGATTTTCGGTCAAACATGACGATCTTTAATAGAAGAGTATTATAAATCGGTTTCGTAGAGTAAAAAGGGGTTCTTGTTTTCTATGTTAATTAGAGTATCTTAGTTGGTATTTCTAAATACATCACCTCTTTGGTAAAACGTACTGGATTTAAAAATCTCTTATCTTCGAATATAAATCTTCGTGTCTGTTTTTTTTCGAAGTAAAAACAGAAACGGTCCTTATACAGGGGGTTTATAAAATGTCAAATGAGAAATTTGTCTTATATGATTTAGGTAATCAAGTTTCTTACTGGTTTATAAAACCTAATAATTGAAGTTTTCACTTATTAGTGACCAGTGTGACACGAAATATGTAAAAGTTCCAAAGAAAAACGAGAAGTAGACCTGTCATCGATAGATTCGATCCTCATCCGGATCACGGTTGAAACGTGAAAGATTTACGAAAAGACGAGAACTTAATATTTGGTTCATACTGTCCAAAAATAGGTTTTATCATTATATATCAAGCCCTATGACCCTCCACCACGACAATTATATGACATTGAATCGAGGATATAACTTTTGTAAAAAAAAAAAAAAGGATTGTCTTCCGTTACCGTGGGGTGAGGTCATGAGAACGGACCTTTTAGCGTACCCGCCTCCTCGGACCACCCGACGTCAGGTACCCCAGTGATTCCCAGTCTGTGCTGACTCGCTGAAGTGAAAGTGAAAAGTGAAAGAAAGCAACCTTTTCCTTTACCGTTGGGTGAGGTCACAAGATAGGACCTCTTAGGGTCCCTGCCCCTCGGACCACCCGACGACAGAGACCCCAACGTGTCTCAGCCTGTGCTGACTTTACTGAATCGTCGTCGTTGTATTCATCAATTTCCATTTTTAGAGGAAAAGTAGTAACGTCGAAAGTAAAGGTTGACGTGACACGATTTCCCTTATGAAAGTCCGTCGTTCGGTATATGTACACTGAGTAGTATGAAGGAAGAAAGTCCCCAACTGAAGACTAAAAGACAGATGAAAAACAGTGAGATGTAACGGAAGTTTATTGACTCAATAATTTCACATTAACATTGTATATTAAATATAAAATTTTCGGGATGTACCAGAGAGGACATATCTGTCGTGACCCCGTTTTCACTTTCATTTTTCTAGTCATTCTCAATTAACGTCATTAAGTCCTTTCATCACTGACTTACTTCATTATTATTTCCTGTTGAAGAAATCTTCAGACTCTGCATCCTATACAAAACTGACATCTCGACTTTATTTAAAAGACTTAAGTAGTTAACGTATATCCAAAAATCTTTAAACCGACTTAGTTTTTATTAGAGGTAAAAACGAATAAAACGAGAAAAAACACAAAAAACAAAACAAAACAAAATTGGAATTATAAAAGTACATCACACTACCGTCTTTGATACCAATCCTTCTGACATCCAGACCACTCTTTTTGTCTAAAACCTCTGAACTACTATGAAGTCAAATCGACATTATTATAAACCTATAGATAATTTGTAAAGTCAGAACTAAATATCTTCATAAAAACAGTGACCGATATGTTTACATCAAAAATATAAAAATTACCTACAATAAATTGCATACCTTGAGAAACTTTAGTGGACTCTAAATTCACATCCACCACTACTTTTCACTAGGTAAAAATATCTGATCTTTCTCCTGTTACTGGGTCGATTACTCTTACTTTTCTTAGACGTTGACTCCCTCTTCCTTTTGGTCTTTTTGACAACAGGAAAAGAAGAGGGGATTCTTCCGTGACTAATTTACATGATTACAAATCTTAATATAAAATACATAGTAGTTGTATACTTACTTTGTATAAACGTCTTTGACACAAGCTTTGTTTGAAATACTTGTTCAAAGGAATGATAGTTCACATATTTCACATGTCATCACCGGTTTGATAAGACTACTACGGTAGAAAGGGTTACTCATAGTACATCCTTATGATAAGATTCTTTATCAGATTACCGATGTCTTGAAGGTGAATGTCGGTGTAAAAAATTCGAGAGACTCAACACATTTAAACTCCAGAAGTCTTGATCGGAGACCTAAAAATAAAGTCATGGGGAGACATAATTATCAACTTGAAAATTTATATAGGGTTACACTTGATTACTAGAAAGTTTTTACAAATAAGAAAAAATTGAAAGATTTTGGAGAAACCCCGACACTTTGAATTTTTCTGAACTTTAATCATTTCCTTAAAGTGTCAACATTTAAATGAACCACGACCCCCGGTTAAGTTAATCGATTCTTGAGTGAAAGTTTAACAATGGTTAACCTAGTTACCTCATATATTGTCGAAAGGGGAAAGTAAAGGTAAAGTAAAGAATAAAGATCCCTGTTCTGTGACTTATTTTGTACGACGTTCTGATTAATGTAAAAGCTTTCTATCCCACAAGAAGGAGAAGAAAAATTTGTAATCATCTGTCATCCCTAAATAGAAATTAAATGCATCTTCCCCGATGACTAAAGTAATTTGTCCCTTTGTTGCACTTGAGAGAGACACGTTCGACATTCGTCTTAAGAAATCAAGTACTACTAAGGTCGGATCAAAGTTAGGGAGAAAACAAAAGTTTCTTTTGATGTAAATTGTGGTATAAATATGTCGGACGGGTACCAACCTTTGAGGATGAATGTAGGTATTATTGTAGAGGGATTTAGAGGTGTCAAGTGAACGGATATAATTGTCATGATAAAGGTTTACGGTGGAGGAGGAGGAAATTTTTTTTATTTTTTTAAAATTTACACAAACTAAAATAAAAACTGATCGTAAAACGATAAAAATAATCTCAATGACTCTGTCGTAAACTTGTAGGCTCTTCTCATAGAAGAGAAAGTAATACTAAAGTAGTGAACACCGTTGTTATAAGGGATATTGTACACCTTCACGAGACCGTGGTGTTGGATAGGGACTTTATAAAGATCCTCTTTATAGTAGAGAGTACTATGAATAGGATCCATTAAAGTTCTCACGGATTTGAGTTTCAAATGTCGACCATCACTTATTATTTTCGGTATCACGTTCTAATTGTTTAGAAGTTTTTACAATCGAAGTCAATTAAAATTCCCAAAATGTCCAGTATAATCCGACTGATAAGAATTAGTAAAGGACCATCCTATAGTTTTACCTAGATTTAAACTGATATAATCGTTTTTTTTTTTTTTCTTACCTTAGTCTTAAATTAAAAGGATGTAGGCACTACAACTAAACTACCTCCAAAGTCTAAAACACAAGAGATCGACTCTCAGTCTATGGTACAATCCTAAGACCGAGGGTCTGGTCAGAACCCGTCTCTGAGTGAGTTATTTATTAGGTAAGGAAACGACGACGACGACGCTTCAGCGAAGTCAGCACAGACTGAGACACTCTGGGGTATCTGCCATTGGGTGGTCCGAGGCGGCAGGGACCCTAAGAGGTCCGTTCTTGTGACTTCACCCAACGGTAAAGGAAGAGGTTACGTACTTTCACTTTTCACTTTCCCTTCAGTGAGTCAGCACAGGTTGGGAGTCGCTGGGTTACCTGACGTCGGGTGGTCCGAGGAAGGAGGTACCCTATAAATCCGTTCTCATGACCTCACCCCACGGTAACGGAAGAGGTTTAGGTAAGGAAATCCTTTATTGTTATTTTAGACGATTCTATATCTTTAAATAAGATAGTCTGAACAACATTAATTTTTAACAATTTTCCACAAGTTCTGTAACTTCTAGTTATTTGGAGTGGTTCCCGAACTATCGAGACACTAAAAAATTTTTCGGTTGAATCAAATCCATTTATACTTGACGGATGTAGGATTTATCGTTATTCGTAAGTAAAGATTTCTATATAGTAGTTAAATTAGTGTCGAAGAACTATAATTTTATTCGGGATTTAAATTATGTGGTTGGTTTTTTTTTTTTTTTTTTTCTGGTTGACTTAAAGTCTTTACAATTTACCTTTTTTTTTCACGTTGAATCTTAATTCTTTTATGATATATTGTGTCGTCCCGATTTATAAAAGTTTTCGAACTAGTGACCGAAATGTCGGGGAAAGTTCATTACACGAGGACAATATATAAAAATTTAAAAGTAAATTTTATCAGGTGAATTATGTATTTTTAAGTCTATAATAAATAGGTTTTTGTATAAATAAGATGTTTCGTTTCGACTTTAAGTAGTCGGTAAATACAGGAATACCATAATGGGTAAAACGTTTTGGCAATTTACGTAGAAAGGATATGCATACAGTTGTGGAACGAACATACACTTTAAGGTAAGATACCCATAAATTTACGTAGGACTCGAACATATTAAGATATAAACCTCGATGAGAGGTGGATTGTCTCCTACATCTAAGACTCCTTCTTACCACATGTGTCTTCACAGTAGAGTGGGTTACCACGAAATCTATAACAAAAAGGTACTGACTGTTTTCTAACTTCTAAGGGACAATCAGAAACGAAATCCGATATTTTTTCACACTGAAACATGGTAAAGAAATGAAATGAAGTTGTGAAAGTAATAAATACATAAAAGAAAAAAAAAGTTAAAAACAAAAATGAAATAAAACGAAATGTTATGACATAACCAAAACGGTATAAACGAAATATAAAATAAACAGGTCAAACAATCCAAACTAAAACTTATTTGTGTATTCAAACGATATTCTAAAAATTCACCGTTTCAATCACAGGGACACACTGAGTAACTATCCTATACTACATCTACATTTCATAAGTGAACAAACTCTATAACTTTATTTTGGACATCCTTCACAGTGTTAAGTTATGACCTATCTTATACCTTATCTATCACAGTACGTCAACACTATTAAAGTCACTTTTCCATGGAAACCTATTCTAATATACGTAGTCTAAAGAGAGAACCACATATGTAAGTCAAGTCAAGTCAACGAGTCAACACAAGTTGAGAAACTCTGGGGTATCTGACGTCGTGCGGTCCGGAGGGACAGGTAGTGGTTGAGGACCTCACGTGGGTTTGGGTACAGGTAGATCAGCCACTATGGTAAGTTGGTAGAGTAGGAGACAGTAGGGGAAGAGGAGGACGAGAGTTAGAAAGGGTCGTAGTCCCAGAAAAGGTTACTCAGTTAAGAAACGTAGTCCACCGGCTTAATAACCTCAAAGTCGAAGTTGTAGTCAGGAAGGTTACTTGTGGGTCCTGACTAGAGGAAATCCTACCTAACCAACCTAGAGAAACGTCAGGTTCCCTGAGAGTTCTCAGAAGAGGTTGTGGTGTCAAGTTTTCGTAGTTAATAAATTGTGAGTCGAAAGAAATCTCAGGTTGAGAGTGTAGGTATGTACTGGTGACCTTTTAGGTATCGGAACTGATCTACCTGGAAACAACCATCTCATTATAGAGACGAAAAATTATACGACAGATCCAACCAGTATTGAAAGGAAGGTTCCTCATTCGTAGTAAATTAAAGTTCATATAATGTTTACAGGAGAAACAAATAAAGAAAGTAGTCGAATTTAGACTACCCTTGTGTGATAAAACCCGTTGGTTTTCCTTTTGGTTGGAAAAATAGAGTCTGTCATATCTCCTAGTAAAAGATCTCTTCGGGAACCTTTTACACCTTCAAGGAAAGAAGAAGTGACTTTAATAGTACCAATGATTGGTCCTGAAGTAAAGAGTTCAAATACACCAAGAAACTTCTATATACTAAGTTAGGAAAGACCCTGAAAACAGTTGTGTCCTTTATACTCACGGATTTGAGGTAGAAGGGACGTACGCACTACATCAGTAAAAGGAGAACTTGAATTGTTAGAGAATCCTGATCCTCATAGTCCTTTTTATATCCTATGGTTCAAGTCAAACTTAAAGTCTGTTTGACTTGTAACAAAAATTTTCAAATTAATACAACTTTTATGACGTATCTTATAGAATATAATTTTATAAATGACGAATATTTTTTAAGTTTAAATTGTTTCATAGGACGCAAAAATAAACAGTTTAGACTATTGGGGTGGGTTCTGTGTTAGTCGTTCACCATATCAGAGGGGAGGGGGTGGTACGAGTCTGTATTTTGTGTGACAGATAAAAGATCCGAACCCTTTATTAAAATGGGAAGAGATACAGACGGATAAGGACGTTCCATTTGTACGGAAAACTTTGTGTCTTGAAAGTTGTTTCCGGTTTCGACCTTTGGAGTGTGTGGATGTGTAAGGTATTACATGTAATTGTATATACTGACTTCATCTGGGTCCCGCTGATACCGTTTGATATATGGTCAATCGTCCCAGTCGACTATAAGTCGAAACCGGTCCATGTAATACACTTTTAACCGGATCACAACTATTTAAAAGACTTTTGTTTTAAGTATAAAAATTACCTCTCAGAGGAATATGACTGCACATTCTTCGTGTGACTTTGTTAAATTTTTTACGAGTCACTGAATGTGAGTCAGGTTCCAAAAATTGGTAGTCACGCCTAAAAATGATTTCTGTTATCAGTTTTAAAAGAGGATGGACGAAGTCGAAAGTGAAGACGTTGTCTTTGGAGTGAATTTAACTCTCTCGGGTCTCGGAAAATTGCTTCGTTTTGTAATTCGTGTGTGAGAGTGTGTGTGTCGAACTCACGGACACACATCGTCATATTACTTCACAGTACATTTTATAAATGAATGAAACTCTTCTACTTTCACTTAGTACATCATCATTTCGAAATAAAGTTTTAATCGCGAACGAAATATCTGGATTTCCCTTGATTATCGTGACACTATAGGTACATTACAGGGTCTTTTCGGACGGATAAAACGTCCCAAAGTTCGACTATGTTGTTTCTACTTTATAAAATGGAATGAGAAATTTGGTATATGTACACTAATAAAAAATAAGCTATTCTACGATAAAAGACAAAGTTTTGTAAGACAAAACTTACAAAGCATTCTTGTAATTCGATTTTCATAGTATTGGAACTTACACAAAACTTCTGTAAAAAGTATCTTTTCAAAACGAACAAATATATTATAATGACTGATTTAAAGACGGACTTTAATAATCTCCAGTATTAACACGTCGTCTATCATCATTCGTTTCGAAAGAAATTTACGTTTTCCTTATTTAGATTATGTGTAACATTATTAGTAGGAACCGTTTACCTTCATTACTTACTTATAAAGATTCGGTAAAATTAAAAAGGGTAAAATTCCGCGTCTCATAAATTCAATCCACTTACAAAACTTCTTTACTTCTTACCAATTTATAAATACGTACAAATCTTTGGACGAAACTTTCAGTGACGAAGTTTCTCTGGAGTTGTTGTATAGATTGTTATGTCCCATTTGTTTACCGTGTCTGTAAAGTTTCGGTTAACTGAAAAGAACTCGTGCTCCGTTTCTAAATGAATTTCTCTTAGCTATAGGTCGTTTGTCCGAACCATTGGGTATATTCTTACTTCGTTTCCTTTTTTTGTTGATGTACAAATTAGAGTTTATATTAAACAAGAACTATTATAAAAGTATTTTGAAATTCTAGAATAAGATATGGTCAGTAAAACGGTCTACGAACATCATGTAATAAATCATCGTAAGCACTACGGTAGTGTCTTAGTATAAAATAACATCTTCTCTTCATTCACTTGTCCAGTGACATCAGTAGACAATTATTCAATGTCTACTCACGACAAAAGGTATTCTCGTGAATCCTCCTCGTAGTTTGTGTGTACTACAGAGTTTTGAAACACTACTCCAATGAAAAGTGACTTCTCTTGTAGAGGGTCCCAACAACTAATAACTTTTCCGGAACTCTGTATCTCCTCCTTCTGTGTCCTATACCCACATACACAGGAATCGTGTTGAAACACTCACGTACACGTCAATGAGTCAGCATAGACAGAGAAGCACCGGGGTACTTGACATCGGGTGGTCCGAAGAGACAGGTATCCTAAATGGTCCGTTCTTGTGACCTCACCCAACGGTGAAGGAGGAGGTCCCCTCGAAGAGTAGAGTCCCTGACTTGTGAACAGAGGTCGTAGAAGACGTAACCGTCGACCTAAGCAATGGTGACTCGGTGGATCCTTCGGTATGAAACACTTTCCCCTGTGAATCGTAAATGGAACAAGTCACCACAGACTGAGAAACTCTGGAGTACGTGACGTCGTACGGTCCGAAGTGATAGAGGACCTCAAACGAGTTTAAGTACAGGTAAATGTAACCCTGTAGTTTTAATTGAACTTTACGAGGTTCTTTTTATCCTGTATACTAGTGGGACATCTATAACGTAAGGTCTAGTCGAGGTCTTTATTCTAGATTTGGAAAAGGACGTACGATCTAAATAAGAGATAAAATGTTATTTTACCATTTAAACCTCAGACTGTAAATTTATATTCGGTAATGATGACTATCTTACAGTGAAAGTCTTCAGAAACTATAATAATTTAAAATCAGTCTTATAATTTATGAACATTACACTGGGTCCTCCAATAAAGACCGACGTATCGTCTTATTCAAAAGGAGTAAGAGTTTTTGTAACTGATAAATCTTCAACTAAAGAAAATCTACGATCTAGCTTAGAGATGGAGAAAGTATACAGACGTTTTCCTTTTGGATAAGAAGGTCACCAGAGATAAGTTAGAATCTCACTACCCTTTACGTTTACATTGGATTCTGATGTGATCTTTTTCTTTATACGATCGGAACGTATTGATCTCCTTTCTTTGTTTATTCTGGATTGATAATAGACTTAATCCTTTTCTAACGATCGATAAGGATGAATAGATTCGATAAGTTGTGTGGACTTGTCGTATTTTCCTTAATAATAAAATAAAATACGTAAGAAAAAAAGTAAAAACCCTGGGAACTGTTTATATAGACTTTACGATGACAGGATGTTTTCATTATCGGTAAAAAAATTGTTTTACAAATAATCATTGTTATTACCGTTTTTTTTTTTTTTTTTTTTTGAAGCCTTCTTTTTGTTGATAAGGTAATATGGACTGTGAATGAATCACTACACTACATACCGTGTAAATTATTTTTGATTACTCTGAACGTCTCCTTGGTCTCTAGTTTAACGGTTGTAGGTGACCTAGTACCTTTTTCGTTCTCTCAAGGTCTTTTTGTAGATAAAGACGAAATAACTGATACAGTTTCGGAAACTGACACACCTAGTGTTATTTGATACCTTTTAAGACTTTTTCTACCCTTATGGTCTGGTGGACTGGACGGAGAACTCTTTAGACACACGTCCAGTCCTTCGTTGTCAATCTTGGCCTGTACCTTGCTGTCTGACCAAGGTTTATCCTTTTCCTTATGCAGTTCCGACATATAACAGTGGGACGAATAAATTGAATATACGTCTCATGTAGTACTCTTTGCGACCTGACCTTCTTTGTGTTTGACCTTAGTTCTAACGACCCTCTTTATAGTTATTGGAGTCTATACGTCTACTGTGGTGGGAATACCGTCTTTCACTTCTCTTTACTTTTTCGGAGAACTACTTTCACTTTCACCTCTCACTTTTTCAACCGAATTTCAAGTTGTAAGTCTTTTGCTTCTAGTACCGTAGGTCAGGGTAGTGAAGTACCCTTTATCTACCCCTTTGTCACCTTTGTCACAGTCTGAAATAAAAACCCCCCGAGGTTTTAGTGACGTCTACCACTGACGTCGGTACTTTAATTTTCTGTGAATGAGGAACCTTCTATTCAATACTGGTTGGTTCTATCGTATGAGTTTTCGTCTCTGTAATGAAACGACTGATTCCAGACGGATCATTTCCGATACCAAAAAGGTTATCAGTACATACCTACACTCTCAACCTGACACTTCTTCCGACTCGCGGCTTCTTAACTACGAAAACTTGACACCACAACCTCTTCTGAGAACTCTCAGGGAACCTGACGTTCCTCTAGGTTGGTCAGGTAAGACTTCCTCTAGTCGGGACCCTAAAGAAACCTTCCTTACTACGATTTCGACTTCGAGGTCATGAAAACGGTGGAGTACGTTTCTCAACTGAGTAACCTTTTCTGAGACTACGACCCTCCCTAACCCCCGTCCTCCTCTTCCCCTGCCGACTCCTACTCTACCGACTTACCGTAGTGACTGAGCTACCTGCACTCAGACTCACTTGAGGCCCTCTACCACTACCTGTCCCTCCGGACCGCACGACGCTAAGTACCCCAGCCCTTCTCAGCTTGTACTGACTCGATGACTTGACTTGACTTGACTTACTCTGAAATTCCGAATTGATGTTTTTTACGTAAAATAACATCCACAAGTTCCTGTTATCTAATAAAAATAAATATTAATATTATTTAATCAAAACTTATCGTATATATATTGTTAGAATAAGTTTACCTTAAGTACCTGTGAAAATTATTGCACTAAATAAAGTTGGAAGACAAATGTCCATTTCGCCAACGACTATCGAGGATATATCGACCATCCTTCTCACTCTGTTAACGTTCAACACTGTCCAGATTCCAGTAATGTTAAATAAAAGAAGATTAAGAAACGATGACATTGTAGGATATTGAGACACACTTTGATTTTTTATACGAAACAACTTCGGTGAATTAAACCATCACTTCTACTATGACTCTATTGTATATTTGTTTTATACAGAAACAATAATTGCCATGTTGACACTGTCTCTCAAGGTCTTGAAACTTTTTTAAATATTATTAAAACAACTTTAATTTGTAAACTACCTTAAATTTAAGTAAAAAATATTTTCAACAGGTATTTTCATTAAATCGTTGATGAGTTATGATTGTACATAATTATGTTCTGATGTCCTAACGTTTCGGTCCCTCTATCTATAGAGTCTTCAGGATTATCAAATAGACTTAATCGGGGAGACACAACTCTCGTTTTATAATAAGTAGCTAAACAAACTTTTATAAATAGTTTGTTGATTAAACTAATAGTGTCCATGTCCAGTTACACATCTTTGATGTCTATGCAGTTATAGACGAGTCATAAAAGTTCGATCCTCTAGGAAACACTTTCAAGAATTTCTTCTTACTCTTATAAATAAAACGTTAACAATTAGGATACACGGTTGAAATGACCCGGTACCTACTGGTCTATAAACTAATTCATAATTAGACTCACACAGACACGAGACTTACTCTGACATAAGTTTAACTATCTGACTCATTTCGTCTAGCAACAGGAGACACACTCACTCGGAGTGGATTACAGAATTGTCAAACCCCGCCCCACCACGTCTAAATGATAAAACCTCCACACGATAGTCAGAGGATATGAGTTAACCTTGAATGTGATCACTTTCTTCAAAGAAGGGCAAGACTTCGGACACAAGACCCTGATCCTGACGGTCACCAAGGGGACCCAAAGGTCGAAAGTCTATTGTCTAATGAGGCGTAAAATATTAGTACACTTGGTTGAAGGATATTATTTGCAGAGAAAGAGAAAGACAGAGACAGAGAGAGATATTTATATATATACACCCATATATGTGTGTAATTAGACGTAATTTTAATTACCATACCCAATACGAAACACTGATCTAGGACTGACTATGTTGAATGAAGATAGATCACGTCGGAAAATTTTAGTTAAAAAGACTAGTTAAAGGACGAGAACGATTTTCGTGTATCGTCAAATTTAAGTCATTTTATGTTTAACAAAATGGTTAAAGAACATTTACAATCTTATGAAACCTTTCACAATTGAGGTAAAATTGGTGGAGTAGAAAATATAATAAGAATAATACACAACCAAAGATATATAAAGTTTGGTCTATATATGAAAGAAAACATATCAATAATCAGAAAACATAAATAAGTGAAAAATAAATAAATAAAAGAGTCTAAAATAAAATAAAATAAAAATAAGTGAAAACTGTGAAAAAAAAAAGAAGGTCTTTAAACCACAAAGCATAACTTTAGTAAAAGAAGAGAGGACTTTTAGAGGACAATCATAAAAAAAAAAAATTCTTAAAACGACATCTCCTTAAGAAGACAAAAACAAAAATACTTTACTAGAAGTAAATGGAGGTACACCTCACTATAAAAATGTCCCATGTCACAAGACCACCCGACGATAAAAGAAAGCAACGAATTCTGATCTGAAAGGTAATATAAGGATTCCAGGTGTCACAGAAATCCAAATCGGGATAAAGAGGTCCGATTCGGGACCTTAGTCGGGTTAAAAAAAATGGTGGAGTCATCATAACATGATGATCAAATTTTTACCAAATAAGTAAAATTGACCTAAAAGACCAAGAAAGAAGTTTACATAGGTAAGTACTCGTTTTTTGGGTCTCATTTTAGTCATATTTACAAATTTCGTTTCACTTACGTCGAACTAAAAAATTTGAAATAAAATGTCAGGTTTATAGATTTAATATAACACACCGTGATTTAAGTATGTTTTCAATTAGTTCTTAAGAATTAGTACCTTTTATCCTTAACAGTATATCCACCTCACCCGAAGGGTCCACTGTCTCACCATTTATTCCCCGAAGGGTCCACTGTCTCACCATTTCTTAAACGGACGGTTCGTCCTCTGAACCCAAACTAGGGACTCAACTCTTCTAGGGAACCTCTTCCTTTACCGTTGGATGAGGTCATAAGAACGGGTCCTTTCGGGTACCTGCCTCCTCGGACTGTCCGATGTCAAGTATTCCAGTGTTTTCTCAGCTTGTGTTGAATCGTTGATTTGTTGTTACTGATATTTATTTCTCAAGGGATCTTTTGTCTATAAAACTTAATAAAAGTAGAGGTCTAAACAATCCTTTTAGATAGTTTGGAAAGGGTATTCTCTCTACGTAGGCAAATCGGTTTATTGACAAAAAACCGTTTTCGACTACAGTCCCACAAACATCATTTCTTATGTTGATTAAGTATAGGTCGTAAGGAACTATGTTAAGAGAGGTAGGATGGCCCTTAGGAAGAGGGGATTTCTTATGGATTAGAGTCATTTACCATTTGTGTCTGAAGATCTACGAGTACATTTTTGAAAAAAATTTTTTCCTTCTATAGAACCTTAGGGTTGCGAAGAAAAAGAATGTAAGATATAGTTTACGTATTTAACACGGTTCGAACCTCTGAAAATCTATTACTATTTCTCCCGAAGGGACCACCGAGTCTACCATTTCTTAGATAGACGATCCGTCCTCTGGACCCAAGTCAGGGACCCAACCCTTCTAGGGAACCTCCTTCCTTACCGATGAATGAGGTCTTAAGAACAGAGGAACCTGTCTCCTCGGACCGTCCGATGTCAATTACCCCAGTATTTCTCAGTCTGTACTGACTCACTGATTGTCACTTTCAATGAAGATAGTATACAGAAATTACCTACGACTATAATCTCTGAAAACATTTTATACTACGTCTCATTCATTTAACGGAGACATCTACCTGAGACTTATCCTGAGAAAGGAAAGTAGACTATAATGAATTATTACAAAATTTTATTAATAAAAGAAAAGTCTCTGTACTTCGTCATTTAAGTGAACCGATTTCTAATATTACAGATGGAGAGTTCGTCGAATGTATATCCTTGAAGACTAAAAAAAAAAAATTACTTTTTGTGTGTAAATATATACTGTCAAGTATGTCTTTACGATACGACAAGACTTTTACGAAATTAACTAAGATGATTCAGTCTTTTTGAGAACCCTAAAGGATCTCGGTATTTTCACAAACCAGACCTTATTTGTAAAATAAAGAGGTGCTTTTATACACGAAATTAAAGTAATAAAGATGAAGTAATTTCGTTCAAAAGTCAGATCCTACAGAATATTAATAACAAATTACTCTAAGTAACAAACACATAACACGAATAGTGATTCCTTTCGTTAAAGAGTAAACGTGAATATTATATAAATACAGTATCCTAACATGTGTCAAATTAACTAAAACATACCACAGATTACAAGGAATCGAAACCGTTTCCATTCAAAAGGTCACGTGACATAAAGTAAAGTTTCTATAAATTATAAAGTTTTGTTTTAGTTGATCTAAAAACTCTAGAATTTATATTGTGGTATAGTGTAAAGTATTGTACGTGTTTCTTGTAAACTTTCTACATACTATAAGGATTACTTGATATTTTGATGTTCTTTTATTTGTACTATGTCTTTACTAATTCGGAACCAAATAAACTTCCCTTTTTCCCTGTACAATTAAATTGTTCTTTAAGTATGAAAGAATATTTCATACTTTCACTTTCACTATCAGTAAGTCAGTACAGGTTGAGACACTTGGGTACCTGACATCGGGTGGTCCGAGGAGACGGGTACCTTAAGGGGTCCGTTCTTATGATCTCACCCATCGGTAAGGGAAGAGGTCCTCTAAAAGGGTTGAGTCCCTGACTTGGGTCCAGAACACATAACGTCCTTCTAAGAAATGGTACATTCGGTGGTATTTGTGCAGTAATTGTATCGTGATATGGAATAGGGGATACCGTCACTTTAATATAAGACAACTGACACTGGTCCTTATGATGTTGTTTATACTATTAAAATTTCAATTCCTAAATTGTGAATATCTACTGAAGATTTGAACCTAATAAACGGAAGAAGTACGACTTTCAATAAATTATTATGGATTCATATTTGACTCGAAGGGACTATCGAGTTAACGATTTCTTAGACGGACGTCGCGTCCTCTGAGACCAAACTAAGGACCCAACCCTTCTAGGCAACCTCTTCCCTATCCGATGGGTGAGATCATAAGGATACAAAGGGAAAACGGAGTCGTCCATTTATTAGGTGGACGTTACACTCTCTGGATCCAAGTTAGGGACCCAACCCTTCTAGGGGACCACTTCCCTTTCCGATGGGTGAGGTCATAAGACCGGACCTCTTAAGGTACCTCAGAGTTTCTCAGACTGTACTGACTCACTGTTCCGTAAGTGATTCTTATTTGACTCCTTAAGAACGTTTTATAAACGTTTTTTTATTCTACTTTTCATACCCCCTTTCCGTTGTATCTATAAAGATATCTAAAGTTTAATTAAATTACCTTCGGTGTCTCAATATTTTAATTGTTCGTGTTTCCTTTTCTCTGTTTTATATATTATAAAAATTTTCAAATTCGACCATTTTCTGTACTTGGAAACTTAATTTTTAGATGTGTCTTTTAGTCTATTCTAATTATGAATACTTCTAAAGGTAGATGTAATTAGGTTCATTTTAAACCACCACCAAATAAACAATTCAGTACATACTGAGAACACTGGGGTACCTGACATCGGACGGTCCGAGGAGACAGGTATCCTAAGAGGTCCGTTCTTAAAACCTCACTCATCGGTAATGGAAGAGGTCCCCTAGAAGGACTGGGTCCTTGACGTGGGTTGAGAAGACGTCTTATCCGTCCAAGAAATAGCTAATTGTACGTTAAATCTTGGTATTTGAAATCTTGGTATTTTAGTAGGTAGTCCTTTTCTTTTATCATATATATATTTCTCATGTCAAATATAATATCCCCTGGAAAGTAATATCCCCTGACCTTACTTTTTCCTCCTAGTTCTTTGTGGACCTCATTGTCCGTTTAAACCGGAACCTTACGCCTTACTTCGTCCCGTTTCCGATTGTCTCAAGACGGTTCTCTTCCGTGACCTGTATCGTTGTGGGAGAAGGTCGTTGTGTTCTCTTCTGAGATGTGTACCTATAGTAGTCTACCAGTTGTGACTTTAGTCTAACTAATATAGGAAACGTCAGTTTTTACCTCTGTGAGATATGTCAGTCGTTTTTGTTCTGACCCTCGACTGACACCGAGTCTAGTACTTGAGGAATACCGGTTTAAGTCTGACTTTAACTTCTTTCACCCCTTTTGTGATCTGGTAAGTCCATACTGGATTTAGTTTAGGGAATACTAATATGTCACCTTCACTCTTTATCTCAATTCCCTGATCTAGACTATCTATCTCACGGACTACTTGATACCTGTCTTCAAGAACTGTAACATGTCCCCTGTCCCAAGTTCTGGTAGGGGTACCTTTTCTTTACGTTTTTTCGTTTTACTGATAGACTCCTTCAAAGTGTTTATCGACACTTTTTTTCCCTTCGTTTTTCGTTTCCTCTTTTCCTTTCTATATTGGTAAACTTACGTCTCAAGGTTTCTTATAGTTCCTCTCTATTCTTTCGGAAGGACTCGTTCGTTACGTTTCTTTGTCTCCTTTTGTTGTCTTACCCTTTCTGATCTCTAGAGAAGTTCTTTTAATCTATATAGTTCCCTTGTAAAGTACGTTTCTACCCGAGCTATTTCCTGTCTTTACCATACCTGGATTGTCTTCGTCTTCTATAATTCTTCTCCACCGTTCTTATGTGTCTTCTTGACATGTCTTTTCTAGAGGTACTGGGTCTATTAGTACTTCCACACTAGGGAAGGTGAATACATCTCGGTCTGTAGGACCTTACACTTCAGTCCACCCGGAATCCTTCGTAGTGATGTTTGTTTCGATCACCCTCGGTACCTTAAGGTCAACGTGATAAAGTTTAAGATTTTCTACAACGACACTTTCACGACGTGAGTTATACAGTCGTTTAAACCTTTTGAGTCGTCACCGGTGTCCTGACCTTTTCCAGTCAAAAGTAAGATTAGGGTTTCTTTCCGTTACGATTTCTTACGAGTTTGATGGTGTGTTAACGTGAGAGTGAGCGACCACTTCATTACGAGTTTTAAGAGGTTCGGTCCGAAGTCGTTATACACTTGTTACTTGAAGGTCTACAAGTTCGACCAAAATCCTTTTCGTGTCCTTGGTCTCTAGTTTAACGGTTGTAGGTGACCTAGTAGTCTTTTCGTTCTCTAAAGTTTTTTTTTTTGTAGATAAAGACTAAATACCTGATACGGTTTCGGAAACTGATACACCTAGTGTGTATTTGACACCTTTTAAGACTTTCTCAACCCTTATGGTCTGGTGGATTGGACGGAGAACTCCTTGGACATATGTCCAGTCCTTCGTTCTCAATCTTGACCTGTACCTTGTTGTATAACCAAGGTTCATCCTTTTCCTCATGCAGTTCCGACATAAATTGAAGTGGGACGAATAAATTGAAGATACGTATCATGTAGTACTCTTTACGACCCGACCTCGTTCGAGTTCGATCTTAGTTCTGACGGCCTTCTTTATAGTTATTGGACTCTATACGTCTACTGTGGTGGGAATACCGTCTTTCACTTCTTCTTGATTTCTCGGAGAACTACTTTTACTTTCTCCTCTCACTTTTTCAACCGAATTTCAAGTTATAAGTCTTTTTATTCTAGTACCGTAGACCAGGGTAGTGAATTGCCGTTTATCTACCCCTTTGTCACCTTTGTCACCGACTGAAATAAAAGGACCCGAGGTTTTAGGGATGTCTACCACTAACGTCGGTACTTTAATTTTCTGTGAACGAGGAACCTTCCTTTCAATACTGGTTGGATCTAATTCGTCTCTGTAAAGAAACGGTTGTTTCCAGGTAGATCAGTTCCGATACCAAAAAGGTCATCAGTACATACCTACACTCTCACCCTGATATTTCTTTCAGTTCACGTCTTCTCAACTACGAAAACTTGACACCACAACCTCTTCTGAGAACTCTCAGGGAACCTGACGTTCCTCCAGGTTGGTCAGGTAGGATTCCCTCTAGTCAGGACCCACAAGTAACCTCCCTGACTATAACTTCGACTTTGAGGTTATGAAACCGGTGGACTACGTCTCTCGACTGAGTAAAGTTTACGGGGACTACGACCCTTTCTAACTCCCGTCCTCCTCTTCCCTTGCTGTCTCCTACTCTACCAACTTACCATAGTGACTGAATTACCTGTACCCAAACCCACCTGAGACCCTCAACCACTACCTATCCCTCTGGACAAAAGACACCAAGTACCCCAGTGTTTCTCAACCTGTGTTGACTCGTTGACTTGACTTATCAAATCTATCCGTAGTCGGTGTCTGCGTACGATCTTGAACAATATATACATAATTCACCTAATAAGATTAAAGAGTCCGTTTTTGTAAAACTTGGACCTCAAGGTTTGAGACAATTTGAATCACACTTTTCTTTTGCATTTAGAGGAATCTGTATTTTCTTTGGTCTCCTAAGATCTAAAGGAAGGTTTTATAAGAAGGATTTCCTTAATGAGTTCAAAATCACTTTGTTTACCTTTTTGTTTTATCTCGTTTTATAGTCATCATTCAATACAAGTGGTTAGGAACTTTATACCTCTGGTTCTGTTCACACAGTCGAGTCAAGTCAACGAGTCAGTACAGACTGGGAAACGATGGGGTACCTGACGTCGTTGGGTCCGAAAGGACAGGTAGTAGTTGAGGGTCTCGAACGAGTTTGAGTACAGGTAATCAGTCACTATAGTGGGTTGGTAGAGTAGTAGACAGCAGGGGAAGAGGATGACGGAAGTTGGAAAGAGTCGTAGTCACAGAAAAGGTCACTTAGTCAAGAAACGTAGACCACCGGTTTCATAACCTCAAAGTCGAAGTCGTAGTCAGGAAGGTTACGTATAAGTCCTGACTAGAGAAAATCCTACCTGACCAACCTAGAGGAACGTCAGGTTCCCTGAGAGTTCTCAGAAGAGGTTATGGTGTCAAGTTTCCGTCCATACATCTCCTTTCATTTAAGATTCCTAGTGTTTACGATCTTTATACCTTTGTTTTCGTCCACACATCTCCTTTTATTTAAGTTCCCTACACTTAGTTAACATCGACACCTATACTCTATGTCTACCCCTTATAACTCCTACTACCACCGAGTCTGTCATTTCTTAGACGGACGTTACCTCTGGGTCAAAGCTAGGGACACAACTCTCTAAGGGACCTCTTCCCTTACCGATGGGTGAGATCATAAGAACGGATCTCTTAGGGAACCTGTCTCCTCGGACCACCCGATATCAGGTACTTCAGGGTTTCTCAGTCTGTACTGACTCACTGATTGTGAAAGTGAAGTGGGATCTGATTCCCTCTTTACAACTTTCCGTAAGAACCCCAAGATATGACAGGTCCAGTCCCACTGTATACCTTATTTTTGGTCTTCGTCTTAAAAATCGGTCCTTAAGTGTAAACATACACCGGTGGTAACAATCCGGTAGGAACTTAGAGTTCATACTATTACCCATATTTTTATCCTTTATGCTACCCTTCTCTTTTTTCCACTTAGGGTTACAATTAAGAGAGCTTTAACTCTAATTGTGATTTAAGATGAAAGAAGAGATTTAGAGTTACGATTAAGAAGTTAAATAAAGGAATAGAGTAGAAAGAGATAGATAACGTTATATAAGAAGGAGGGAATTATGAAGAGGTACTCATAGGTTGAACACTAGAAGGTCTTTGTGTGCAGGTTTATAGTATAAGGAGTCGTACTGTACGTAAAAGAAAAAGAAATTGGGTCAGTGTAAAGTAAGTCTTAATTCAAGTTTGAGGTAGATTACTTGATTTACTGAAAACTATAGAAAAAAACTAGAGAGAATGGGTGAAGTGGAGAACCATATCGGAGAGTAAGGAAATAAAAAGGTCAGTTTATATGACGGAACGGACATTAAGGGATTCACAGGAGATGAGAGGGTACGGGTAAGAAAGTTGGTGGTGAAAAGAATGTCCCCTTGACTATGTTTGAAACCTTCTCACAATTTACAATCCCAAACCCAGAAGTCCTCGGTTTAAAGAATCTGTTCCACTCATCATACCCCTTTCGTTTAATAACTTATTAAATGTATGGAGTCGGTCTTCACTCTATCTTCCTTCTCCGGTTTCTGTTTTTCTCATAACCTCGTCCTTGGTGGACTTTATGTATTCATTCCGTGTTAAACTACTGATATTTTTACTGAACCAAAGACATTTGTTCGTAAAACTCGGTTACCCACATACGCCCTAGGAGTAAATTTCCCAACCTCTCTCACACCAATGAAGGAGCTGAAACGTATAAGACGAGGGACGTTTATCAGAAAGACATGCATATGGACTGATAACGAGAGAATTACGAATTAATAACGATCTTGAAGGACCTATAAGACAGGTTCCTATAATTCATGATGAAAACGAGACCAGTACAAATTAAGTAAGTATATCATGTCATAAATAACATACCGTAATATCCGTGTCTAAAAGAAAGAATTGAAATGTGTACCTAACTCTTACGAGATTAACGTTTTTGAGATAGAAGAGGTAAAGACATAGGGTTCGTGATTAAGTTACGGATATTATAGGATCTTTTAGTCGTTTTCAATTAATTTATAACTTAATTACCTTAGCTATCTGAGAGTGAATAGGTTTTCATAATAGTAAAGGTTTTAAATAATCTATGTTAAATTTTATAATAGAAATACTCAATAGAAATGGAAAATTAAATTTTGAATGAATCATATCTCAATAATGTAATAAAATTGTAAAACAAACGTGGTCTAAGTTTCTATACGTTAAAATAAACTAAGTAATAACCCATTTTAAAAGGAGTCGTTATCTCCTTTAACCCGACATAAGAGGGGTTTATTTCCGACTAAGAACGTATTTCAACGACTCGGTTCAATACGGGTACCTCCAAAGACTGTGACCTATCCATACATACCACCGTCCTTTATTAAGTAGGGGTTTATAGAAGGAAAATTGGGGATGTAACTAAGATCTACGAGATTATTATTGTTTTCATTTTGACGATGGAGAGTTTTATATTTTTTTAATATTTGAAAAAAATATCTGGTTTCACCTTTAAAGTCGTCCTGGAAGATTTTAATATCAGTTACCGTTTATGATAATGATATGAACTTTATTATTGAATTGGAAATAAAATAAAAATAAAGAAATCGATGATATAATGAATACCGTTTTTTTACATTAAAATATTTTCAACATGTTTGTTTTGATCATATGATATACGCACCAAATTTAAAGTACTAACGTCTTATAGGGGTTTATATCGTAGGACTTTAAAGGAACCTTTATCATCTACTGTCTTACTGGTCAATTAAAAATGTAGAACAAACCATTTTTTGATAAAGCTTGTTACAGTAGTCATCATTGAATATCATAATGAGATTCATTTACTTAATATTAATCAATCATATGACTGGAAGGACGTTTGAACGATTTAAATATAAAAACCATCGACGTCTACGACACAAACACACACTAAGTCTCCTTTCAAATGTGTCTAGGAAAATCCCAAAGGACGTATTTTCTAGTACAGTAGGCACTTATTTTTGTCGTAATGAAGGAAATGTTAGATCTACGTAAAAATTTAAAGAAAAAGACATGACTGACATGACTGCCATTTAGGACCGTGTTACAACTAATTTTATCACTCTCCCATGGAGGTTCGAAACAAGGAAGGGTCATAGTTCCCCTTTTGTAAACGAGTAGATGGTAGTAGTTTATAATATAATGGAATCGAAAAATTATCTACGGGAAATAATCCGACTATTTTAAGATAAGATAAAGATCAAGAGACACTCAAATAGTATTTACCCAGGTCCTAAGACAACTTATAAAAGATGTAAATAACTTTACACATACCCCAAAACGAGAAATAAGACAGTTTTTATCACCATAATATATGTTACAATAAAACCTAGAATTTACCCGGACACATTGACCCTCTTTATAGTGAACTAGTAGCACAGGACACAACGACTTAAAAACGATTACGAAACAACTCTTAAAAATGTAGATATAATTAGTTGTATTAGATATCAAAATAAAAGAGTATTGTACAATCAGACTGAAAATAATAGTTCCATTACGACTGGAGTATCTTACTCAAACCTAAATAAGAAAGAGAGAAAAGACCTTCTTAAACCTTTCTTAACCATAATAAAAGAAAGAAAGAAAAAAAAAAAAAAAAACCATCTGAAGTGATCCATTTATAGACCCGGATCCAAAATGAAACAGTCTGTCAAAATTTAAGTTAAAGGAATACACTGCAAAGAATATCTAAACGTTCTACTATTCTTCGAAACACAGTCTTATGTTTAGTTAAGTGACGAAGGAAGAAACTTTTTCAAAACAATATAAAATTCAGTCGACTTGATTTGAGACGAATTACTTCATTGACCAAATGTTAGACCACCTACGAGGAACAGTAGTGACTATTTTTGTTTATAAAGTACCTATTTACGGACTGGTACCTAATGCAAAACTTGTCATTATTATACATCGTACTTCTAATTAGTTCTGTGACCGTTATTTAGTTGTTGTACTTGACATGTTTGGTCATTCCCTTCCTAAATAATACAATACGACCCGACATAGTAGGCAAAAGAATCATGTAAATCCGACGACATTGTGTTTATGGTATCTGAACGTTGTTTATGGTATCTGAAACGTCCTCCGAACGTTTGTTGTCTTTTAATAAGGAGTGTCAAAATCTCCGACGTTTCAGGTTGTAGTTGTAAGACTTTCTGACTCATAGACCACTCCGGGATGAAAGACCAAGTATTTACTAGTAGAATAACGATATTGACGTGTATCATCTTCCCTTTTCTTTCATGATACCCCAGAAAAATATCCCGTACCTGGTGGGAGTATTCCCGAAGTCGAAGTGGAGGGTTCCGGGGTGTAAGTGTATAGTAATACCCGTAATCCTAAATCGAATACTTAAGACACCCCTGTGTTTACCAGTCAGATGTCACTAGTACCTTGACCTTCTATCCCTAATCGGTCCAGATTCCATCCCAGACCTCATTACTTGCCTTTTTAGGATAATTCCTAAGTCTTTTGTGTAGTGAGAGAAACAAGATTAGTTGAAAGAGTCGAGGAAAGTGTACCATGGAGTTTCATCATTGAATACATAAAACCCAAGTCAGGTCGTACCTGTCTACAGATAAACAGGGATACAACTAGTGAAGAATATTTACCGAAATAGTATATCATGTTTGTGAAAATCCCCGAGGTCATGACTCCTACGTTTTTCGTGCCCTCGTCTCTTCCACCAGACCGTTTGTGACGATTTCATACAGAATAAAGATGAGACTATACTAACGAGAATTTTTAATGAGAAACCCACTCAAACTTTTCGAACACCGTCTGATGAAACTTCCATTTAGAAAGTCCATTTTAAGTGAAAAGGGTCTGTCAGTATAAATCAGAATAAACTTGAACAGTAAACTTGGGTAACACCTCGGAACTTAATTTTCATTGGAATAAATGACAGTGGACTATCATAGTCATTAATCAAGTTATAAGACACGACTAGTATTTAATAGACGTCTTGAATGATTTGTTCTAAGAGTTTTGTATACACTTCCAAATTATCCCATCGTCTCTACACGGACGTTTGCCCAGAGAGACGAGTCCGACTCGCAGGAACGTATGCTCCGCAAGACGGTTTCTCAGACCTATGTCGGAACTCAAATTACCAGGGAACGTTTGCTCCCTCGTAAGGGAAGAACTCTATTCTCCCTCTACTCCCGAAACGCGTCTGAGACGTCATCTGTCTCTAAAGTGAGGGGTCGTGCTATTGTACATACGTGGACGTGACATAACTTTTCCGAATAAGAATGTCAGACCTTAAGACGGATTCCTCCCGAAATATTATTATTTGCCGTTAATCAAACGGGTCAAGACAAGGAGACCGGTCTCACCACAGGACAGACAGAGAACACACAGAACATACAAGACACAGTAAAGTGAGCATCAGTGGTTGTTATACTTACTACCTCTTTACATATTTGAGGGTTCATATAGTAAATTTTTGGTTACAAATAAGTCTATATACATAAGAAGTAATTATAAACAGTAAGAAATATAAGTACTTAAGGTGCGTTTCTCAGTCTGTGCTAATTCCCTGAAAGTGAAGTGAAGTGAAGTGTGTTCGTATGTTTATACGTGTGTATATACACTTATACATTATATATACAGTGGAGTAATCGTATTTTCTGTGAGGGTAGTGACTCCTGTAAAGTCTCCGAAATCCTCCATAGATGATCTTTGACCTCTGTTACTGTTTTATATAAAAAATATATGACGTCTTCAGGTAACATTCAGAATAGGAACAAGTAGAGATTCCTTCAACATAAAAAAGAAACCGAAGAAAGTTCTTAAAGAAAAAGAAACCAAAATAAATCAAACTTTAACGAGAAGATGTATACCTGAAAAACCAGAAATATGACGAACTACAAGAGACTTGAAAGATATAGACACCGAACGACAGAGAGTTAAAATTTTGTAAGAACCACATTGAAATAGTTTATAAAGTTGAAGAAACAATAGAAAACAAAGAGGAAGATCATCATATTAATGTGTATACCATGTGGAAGACTCCAAAGTGTCACAGACCTATGGATAAAAAAAAATTTAATAAAAAGACAAAATGAAAGTCAAACCCTTTGAAGATAACAGAATGAAAGTTCAAATGTACTGACTCATCTTTTTTTCAATCAAGTGATATTGTCGAGACAAATACAGGTAAAATGATGTTCCTTTTTTGTATTATGTGATGACTAAATGAGGTCTATAAGTACCTAAGTCTCTTAATTTACGTATGTTTAAAACGTACACAACAGTCACTCGTTGTGTCAAAATGATCATAACTCATTTTTTTTTCCAATATCATACCTTTATGTTATTATTTTATAGATAGACTATAAAAATAAAGTTGTTCGACTTTAACTGTATATATATTTTATTACTTGTGTGTGTTCATGTGTGCGTATGTGTTTAAAGAATTGATCTAAATAGGTCTCCCTTTCTTCTCGTCTAAAGGTTAAACCCTTAGGTCTCTAGGAATACATCACTTACATACCGGATGTATGTAGAAAATGAAGACAAATTCTTAAAAACCTAATTACGTTTAAACTTTTCCAATCTTATTTTCTTTTCAAGTAAATGAACACTGTTTCGTCGTTTCAAGTAAAAAAGATTCCTGTTTTTCCCGTTGATTTTCCTTTCATAAAAATCTAAGACTTGTTAGTCGTTAAATTCGTTTTAGACAGTTTTGGTCTACAACAAAACTGTTAGGTAGGATTTGTCTAAACAAAACATAAGGATAGTGACCATAGTTTTATTACCAATTTAACTTTGTCTGTCTCTTCCGTTACCGTTGGGTGAGGTCATGAGAACGGACCTTTTAGGGTACCTCCCTCCTCGGACCATCCGACGTCAGGTACCCCAGCGATTCTCAGCCTGCGCTGACTCGCTGAAGAAAAAGTGAAAAGTGAAAGTACGTAACCTCTTCCTTTACCGTCAGGTGAGGTCACAAGAACAGACCTCTTAGGGTCCCTACCCCCTCGGACCACCCGACGGCAGATACCCCAGCGTGTCTCAGTCTGTGCTAACTTCGCTGAATCGTCGTCAGAAGACACTTCCCATCTGAGACAACGTCAAACTTTTTTTTCCCTCTCTCTACTTTATCAAAATAAGATAAAAGTTTCTTGACTTAATTTAAGTGTATAATAATTATAGATTGTATTAATAAAACCAATGAAGTTTTCTGTATTTTATGTAAATTTTTTAAGGTAAAGATTCTCTAAAACCCTCCCGTCAAGAAATAATAATAACTTTTTGTAGATGATAAAATCAATATACAAATTTTTCAAACTTGGGAATGTTGAAGAAGTTTTATTTAAGATCAAACATGGTTAATAAATGTATTGTTTCGTATTCGTTTATTAGACTTGTTATATTTTTAAGACAATCATTGTTTCGTCCGTAGTTTGGTCAATAAAAATAACTACATGTTTTAATGGATCTTCCTTTGTTTGTGGTCTTATAACCGGTCCAAACAACTCTTAATTAAAACTTTATCTTCTTTCGGTTTCATCTTTACCGTCACACTGATTCTTTACTAAATCGTTAGACGACAATCTTCTAGTTCCGTCCCTTCACAACCTTCACTGTCACAAGGAACGTCATCGTCTCATCCGATTGAAGTGTTCCCTGAAAATGTGAAGTTCCCTTTCCGTTACTCACGTCAAGACGGCTCGTCAACTATTAATTTGAATTGTCGTTCAGTGTTTATGTCAAGAGAGAAAGGGCCCGATATTTGTATCTTTACTACTAATGAATGTTGGACTTACCATGATTTTGTTTAGTTTGAAAGATCTTGTTATAAGTTTCTCTTAAAACTTCTTTAAATAGAAAAACATGTACGAGTTACGTGTCGTAAATTTTGGTGATAAACCAAATAACTTTTCCTTTTACTATCAAATCATTATCACAAGCTTTTTAACATAGACACAGATAATCCTTTCATAAAAAGGTTTGTTATAAAGATATAGTAGTTAAAATCGGTAAATTCAATATGACGTAAAGGAGTAATGCTTTGGTCCAACCACGATGACAGAAGGTACTTTAAGTGAATCGAAATAGTCAGAAGGTTCATGTCGAAAATGGAAAACAATCTGAGAATAAAACGTTATGAATAATGTGTTTTAATGTCGATAAACTTCTCAAGACCTTATACGTAAGTTTATTTGTTCGTGAATAGATTTATAGAAAGTTTCATAAAATACTTCATTTGTCACTATATTAACCACTAGTAAAATTAAGAACACTATAAATTCTTAAAAGTGTATAAACGGTTGAATCGTACTGACTTAGATACGAACGAACAGTTCTAGACCTTATCTGGGGTATCTAAATACTATCTTACTACTTATAGAAGTTTATAGATCTGTCGTTTGACACCGTAAACGAATAAAAGTACCACATTTGGGTGAGTGATACCTGTTAAAATTCGATGAGTACTGAGTAGTGACTTGTCTCAACCCTTTCTGCATGTGTGTCAACTTGTGATAAGAAATATGTAATAAAGGTCGAATGTCTGTACTATCTGTTTTTCTTTAAACTCATATATATTATCGATTTACATGATTTTGGTAATCTTTCACTACTCAAAACTCATAACGGTATTAAAATCGTGTTAAATAAATTAACACATTTAATTTCATTTAAATACATTAAATAATAAAACTATTACCGATGCAAATTTTTCGCCTCTTCCGTTACCGTGGTGTGAGGTCATGAAAACGGACCTTTTAGGTACCTGCCTCCTCAGACCATCCGACGTCAGGTACCCCAGTGATTCTCAGTCTGTGCTGACTCGCTGAAGTGAAAGTGAAAAGTGAAAGTACGTAACCTCTTCCTTTACCGTTGGGTGAGGTCACAAGAACGGACCTCTTAGGGTCCCTATCCCCTCGAACCACCCGACGAAAGATACCCCAGCGTCTCTCAGCCTGTACTGACTTCGCTGAATCGTCGTCGTCGTCGTCGTCGTCGTCGTACAAATTTTTCAACAAGCGTTTTACGGATTTTTAAACTGTTAATCGAGAGTGTTCGACCATCCTCGACCGAGGTCGTGTGGTAGTCGATAGAGGTAATTAGACCTTCGAAGGAACAGGAAAGGAAGGAAAGACATAACATAAGTGCAACACTAATCAACCTTAAACGGATTTTATGAGGGAGTTTAATAGTCGACGGGTTATTACAGGAGAAGATAAAACGATAAAGGTCTTAAGTATTAACTAAAATTCTTAATAACTCGTTTGGTCTTACGTGACAACATACTTCGGTCGTGTCAGTGTGTACAGTTGTTCAATCTCGACGATCTACTAACTGACTCTGTCGACGAAGAGGACTTATTAGCCGAGTAACCTATAACTGTAAAACGGTTATCTACCAAATTTTCCATACAGAACTTCGGTGACAGACCCATTTATCTGTTGAGTAATACATGTATATTTATTCACCTTACTGAATTTGTTTTTATTTATTTGTTTTTATCAAATATCAATTCTCAGTTAGTAGTTATCTCTTTACTCTAGATAGGAGTACGGTATCGAATAACTGATTAGTTAAACGAAAGACCTTAGAAGACTCTCTATTTTTATGAGTGTCATCAAACCGATTATTGGACGACGAAGTCGATTTATTGTCACAGTCTTAGATACTCAATATTACATTGTAATTTCTCACATTACTGTCAATAAGAGGTCTCCTACAAAGCTTTAGTGTTACTTCATTGTTCGTTAAACAACTTCTAGGAAGGGGCGGTCAACGGTTTCGTAATCGTAAGGTAGACGGTCTGCCACCCTAATCGTATAGGGGTCACTTCAACAATTACCATTGAAAGTTTTCTGATTTAGTCACGAAACATTTTAGAGGTCCTTGAGTACAACTTCTGACATAATAAAGAAATCCATATATAATACAATCGGAAAAAAGAATAACGAATAAATAAATGTGAGTGAACAAAATCATGGATAATCTATTACTTACCGTCGGGGTGACCTGTGATCTTGTAAAAAAAAGGGTGTATTCGTTAACTTTCGTTACAATATGAATGAGGACAATCTTTATCGGGTTCTCTTGACTATGGTATAAGTCAAGTCAAGTCAAGTCAGTGATTCAGTACAGACTGAGAAACACGGGGGTACTTAGTGTCGTGTGGTCCAGAGGGACAGGTAGTGGTTGAGGGCCTCAAGTGAGTTTGAGTACAGGTAGCTCAGTCACTATGGTAGGTCGGTAGAGTAGGAGACAACAGGGGAAGAGGAGGATAGGGGTTAAGGAGGGTCGTAGTCCCAGAAAAGGTTACTCAGGTGAGAAGCGTACTCCACCAGTTTCATAACCTCAAAGTCGAAATCGTAGTCAGGAAGGTTACTTGTGGGTCCTGACTAGAGGAAATCTTACCTGACCAACCTAGAGGAACGTCAGGTTCCCTGAGAGTTCTCAGAAGTTGTGGTGTCAAGTTTTCGTAGTTAAGAAGCCGCGAGTCGAAAGAAGTGTCAGGTTGAGAGTGTAAGTTCAAAATCGTTGTCGAAATAAATTTAACTTCGTTAAACTTCTTATCCCCGACGTAACACGTCCTGACTATGACCGCATTCAACGGTAAAGGAAGAGGTTCCCTAGAAGGGTTGGGTACCTACCTTGGTCGCAGAGACCACTTAGAACGTAATCATCCATATAAGAAGTGGTGACACGATGGACCTTTGATATTCCGCAGGAAAATAATCTCTCGTGAAGTGATTATGGAGTTTATATTTAAAGGACGATAAAGTTCAAGATTTCTATAGATTATAAGATTAAAGTACAAGAATTTATTTAAAACAGAAGACGGAAATAGACATAAAATACGATAATATCTTATCAGAAAGACATGAATCGTGTTATATGTGAAAGTGTATGATAAACTCTTGTAATATTTCCTATTTATTTTAATAATAATCAGTCTTTTTACTAATGATTATTACCTTTCTTCTTCGTAAAAAACAAATCGATGATTTAAATTTACGAGTACTATGTATTCTAAATAAAGTACCGAACTCCTTTTGTTAAGGATTGATAAGAGAAGTAAAGGTAAGAAATGTAAAGAGAGAATCTTTAGTTACTTAATCTTTCTACTGATTCTTACTTTAGAGATTTTATAAGAAGATAAGTATTATAGGTCGTAAAACGTATACAAAAGAAAGGAAACTAAATATCCTAAACACAAATTAATCTTAAGTAGACAGAGTTAGACTTCACTACCAATGTCTACTTAATTTATAATAAACGTTTCAGACATTATGTCCATTTACTTCCTCGAGTAACTTCTTAAAACGAGTGTAGACCAACTCCATTTGACTTACACATACGAGTCAGTGAGTTAGCACAACCGAGACGTCTGGGTACCTGACGTCCGGTGGTCCGAGGAGACGGGTATCTTAAAACGTTCGTCCTTGTGACCTTACCCCACCACAAAGGATGAGGTCCCCTAGAAAGACTGGGTCCCTATCTTGACCGCAGAGAACACAGAGGACGAAATCGTCCGTCTAAGAAATGGTGATCGCGGTGGACCTTACGGAACATCTTACTTACCAATTGGGATTTATAAAAAACAGTGTATTCCTTCGTTTTGGTTCCTCTATACGTCGGGAGTGTCCGTACCCTTGTCCGACAGTGGATCTCAGAGTTTCTGTTTAATTGGGTGACTGAGGACCTGTAATCTGATACTCTGACTAAAAATTAAGACTGAAGGTCTCACTATCTAACAGACGAACGAAAAAATCGGTACTTCAAACATAATATTTAACTGTCATTAATCAATTTCAAAGATATCCTTTATTTACGTGACCATATGACAGTCTATAGATATGAGATTAACCCTCTCCGACCGAGTCAAGAAAAGGATGACGTTACCGAATGAATTACGGTACGGTATAAATGGCGAGTGTACAAGTTCTCCTACTCTTTCAGTTTCCACCATACACGAAAACACCGTAAACTCTTATAGTCACCAGTCTACCATCACTTATTCCCGGATCCCTCTCCGTCCCCCAATCTCTTCTTTTAGTCCTCGTCGTTTTCGATTGTCATTTGGAACGAAAAGAAAGACTTACCGTAAAGGATGACTCCAAGATGACAGAAAATATTCCTTCTGTTACTAAGAAACATCTTAGTAACTTTGACTGCGATAAAAGACGATTTTCAAAGAGAGGGAGAATGAGAGAGTGTGAGAGGGAGAGAAAGAGAGTGTGTATATCAGGGGTGGGGGGTGGTGTGTGTGTGAGGAGTTTAGATTATAGTCTTGGTCGACTCCGAAAACATAGATTAAAATGTTTACCTATAATTTATAGAACTAGTAAGAAACCCGGGGGGTATTGTATGATCTGTATTATCCACCGTTGTTTACACGGGTGTGAATCTTATTGTAGAACTTTTATAACTTTCGCATCTAAGACTTGAGTATATGTCGTAAAGAAGGGAGATAGAGGACGATCAGAGACCCGGATGCTACGATCCCTGTATGTTAGACGGTGTAGATTCGACAACCTATACAGTCACCACCCTTTTCTACGACTCATAAAACTACCTTTTTGGAGTCACCCTCTTAATGTTACGTCTGAGGACCCCCAAATATCGTTCTAATACGGTTAGTAGTGTCACTCCTTAAAATACAAAAGACTTTTTGTCGAGGAAAAGACAATCATCCAGAATCATCTCTGTTTTATGATCCGACACATAGGTCTTTACGGGAAACACTCTACGTACACCAAAATAAGATTCGGTTTTTTAACCTCTGTGGGTTGGGACTATCGTATAACTTTTCGTCTCTATAATGAAACGGTTATTTCCAGGCAGATCAGTTCCGATACCAAAAAGGTCACCAGTACATACCTAAACTCTCAACCTGACACTTCTTTCGACTCACGGCTTCTTAACTACGAAAACTTGTCACCACAACCTCTTCTGAGAACTCTCAGGGAACCTGACGTTCCTCTAGGTTGGTCAGGTAGGATTTCCTCTCGTCAGGACCCACAAGTGACCTTTCTGACTACGACTTCGACTTTAAGGTTATGAAACCGGTGGAGTACGCTTCTCAACTGAGTGACCTTTTCTGAGACTACGACCCTCCCTAACCTCAGTCCTCCTCTTCCCCTGATGTCTCCTACTCTACCGTAGTAACTGAACTACCTGTACTCAAACTCACTTGAGGCCCTCAACCACTACCTGTCCCTCCGGACCGCAGGACAGTAAGTACCCTAACGTTTCTCAGCCTCTACTGACTCGCTGACTTGACTTGACTTGACTTCCACTTTCACTTTCACAATCAACAAGTCAACACAGACAGAGAAACGCTGGGACACCTGACATCGGGTGGTCCGAGGAGACATATACCCTAAGGGTCCGTTCTTGTGACCTCACACAACGGTAAGGGAAGAGACCCCTTAGAAGTACTCCGTCCCTAGTTTGAATCTAGAGGACATAGTGTACGTCTAAGAAATGGTAGTCTCGATGGTCCCGTTGGTCGATCTCCTCTTACTTCTTCATGTTGAACCAAGTATATATACAAAAGAACGTAAGTATGTTTGACTTTTACCTATCGTCGACGTCATATCAGTGTACCCCCTGGAACATCCTGTTACCTGTCCCAACATACCATAGACCAGTAGGTGAATTACATCTTCTTCACTAAACTCCACTTTCATATATATTTAAAGACCCGTCAGTAGTTGTCGGACCCAGAAAACACTCACCAGACCTTCTTTTCCCTTATCTTTTAATCCCTGGTTTTTAAGATCCCATCTTCGTACGTCTGTCTATAAACCAACCTCTGTCTTTCACTTCTAAAGACATAGTGTGTAATTATAAATGGTTTTATATAAGTGACACTTCCTCTAGACCTAAACTAGTGAGTCAGTCCTTCTAGGTGACCTCTTCCTTTGTCGTTGTGTGAGGTCATAAGAACAGACCCTTTAGGGTATCTACCTCTTCAAACCGACGAATGTCATGTACCCTAGTGTTCTCAGTCTGTACGACTCACTGATTTTGTTGTTGTTTTAAGTAACACTTTCTCTGTGATTTATCGGTTTGTTTGTTTTTTCGAACCGACCAACTGCAATCGGTTAGAAATAAGTAGTCAGTGGTACCTTGACCGTGTCAGTTGTGTACATGTCTGGTTGGTGTAACTGTCTCTAACGACTATATGTACCCAAATTATGGTACCCGAGGATGAATATTTTCGACTAAATTGATTCTACGATGACTTACAGTTTAGAAGGTCATTGTCTTTGGTTGTGACTTAGGATTTATACCGTGGTAAGGAACGTATCTGGTTGAACCAATGAACCTACGTTCCGTAAGGGTATTTAAGGAAAAGTAGAACCTTTACGGTCACTAAACAGGTGGTTAAAATTTGACGATATAATACTAGAAATGGGTCACGACTTCTCCCTTTACCGTTGGGTGAGGTCACAAGAACGCACCTCTTAGGGTACCTGCCTCCTCGGATCATCCGATGTCAGGTACCCCAGTGTTTCTCAACCTGTGTTGACTCACTGAAGTGAAAGTGAAAGTGGGTCAGGAATGGTTCAGAGGTATGAACTTTGTAAACGGAATCTTATTTGAAGTTTTATAGTCATATAACAGAAACATGAAGGAAGGGACGTATATAGGGACTATTCTAAGATACCTCCATCATAAGAAGAAATGATACTATTCGTTATTAGAGTTGAAACTGAAAAGTTAATTAATAAAGTAACTATAAAACCCTCGACCGTTAGTTGTCTACAAACATGTCTTCGAGACTTAAATGAAGTATTACTTTGACTCCATATTTGATATTTATTTAGAGTATAAAAATAATTTTTACGAAAGAAGGATAAGACAATAATTCATACAGAACCCTCATTTTACATCTGAAGGGTCCATCGAGTTGTCCATTTCTTAGGTGGACGTTACGTCCTCTGGGACCAAGTTAAGGAAACAACCCTTCTAGACGACCTCGTCCTCATCCGATTGGTGAGGTCAGAAGGACCCGAAAGGACCACTGAGTCGACTATTTCTTAGACGGACGTCACGCCCTCTGGACCCGAACTAGGGACCCAACCCTTCTAGAGGACCTCTTCACTTATCGATGAGTCAGGTCAAAAGACCGGACCTTTTAAGGTACCTGATCAGGTACCCCACGGTTCTCGACCTGTGTTGTTATTGAAAGTGAAATTGAAAGTCCTTATTTTACATGTCTATTTAATTAGACTCTAGAGGTCACAGACACATCTACGTCCGGGACTAGAACGGTCAAAGGAACCGTTTTAAATGAACGAGGACCTTTACGATGACTCTATTGTTAGATGTTCCCTTTTTTTTTTTTCACTCGTTTGAAAAACGGATTGGGTCATAAATATTACCGTGTAGATTACGTCAGACTTGTATATATCTTTTAATTTTATTAGTACTTATTGTCTACGGTCTGTGTATAAAAGACCCTTATCACGATCTTTTACGTATATAAACAGTAGACAGATTATTGAAAAGACAAATTCCTACTTATCAAGAGAAATCTCTGCATGTCCCTGAAGTGTTAAAGATAAATAATTAAAATTGTTCTTATACACTGTTTTTACAATACTTAAATCATGTGATCGTTACTTTTTATTGTCCAGTAAGGTAATTACACTAAACTCCAGGAGAGACGATCAGGAAAGGAAATACGTAACGACACTGGCCGGAAACAGGATTCTCTATACTATAAGGTAAGATAACCGTCTAAAGTGATCCAGTCCTCCTTACTTCTTGATTAGCCATTTACCAATACTAGTCAAGTAAAGTCAGTGAGTCAGTACAGACTGAGATATACTGAGGTTCGTGACGTCGTGTGGTCCGAAGGGACAGGTAGTGGTTGAGGGTCTCGAATGAGTTTGAGTTCAGGAAACTCAAACACTACGGTAGGTTAGTATAGTAGGAGACAACAGGGGAACAGGAGGACGGAAGTTTGAAAGAGTCGTAGTCCCAGAAAAGGTTACTCAGTATAGAAGTATAGTTTCCCGGTTCATGACCTCAAAGGAGAATTCGTAGTCAGGAAGGTTACTGATAAGTCCTGACTAAAGGAAATCTTACCTGACCGACCTAGAGGAACGTCAGGTTTCCTGAGAGGTCTCAGAAGATGTTGTGGTGTCAAGTTTTCGTAGTTAAGAAGTCACGAGTCGACAGAAATGTCAGGTTTAGAGTGTAGGTAAATACTGATGACCTTTTTGGTATTGAAACTGGTCTACTGGAAACAACCGTTCCATTACAGAGACAAAAAACTTACGACAGATCCAAACAGTATCGAAAAAAAAGTTCCTCGTTCGTAGAAAATTAAAGTACCGACGTCAGTGGTAGAAGTCACTAAAATCTCGGATTCTTTTATTTGAGAGAGTGATAAAGATAACAAAGGGGTAGATAAAGGGTACTTCACTACCCTGGTCTACGGTACTAGAATCAAAAGACGTACAACTCAAAATTCGGTTGAAAAAGTGAGAGGAGAAAGTGAAAGTAGTTCTCTACGATATCAAGAAGAAACGAAAGACGGTATTCCCACCACAGTAGACGTATAGACTCCAATAACTATAAAGAGGGCCGTTAGAACTAAGGTCGAACAAGAAGTAGGTCGGGTCACAAAGAGTACTACATGAGACGTATATTCAATTTATTATATGTTGGAACTGTATGAAGAAAGGGTTAAACCTTGGTCAGACAACAAGGTACAGGTCAAGATTGACAACGAAAAACTGGACGTGTGTCCAAAGAGTTCTCTGTTCAGTCCACCAGACCATAAGGGTAGAGAAATTCTTAAAAGGTGTCAAACAACACTAGGTGTGTCAGTTTTCGAAACCGTATCAGTTATTTCGTCTTTATCTACAAAAAGACCTTGAGAGAACGAAAAAGATACTATGTTGTCTACAACAGTTAAACTAGAGACTTAGGAGACGGAAAAGATTTAGTGGAACTTGTAAACATTAAGGTGTCAAGTGTATAACAACTTCGAACAGAACCTCTTAAAACTCGTGATGAAACGATCGTACACTCTTCTCACGTTAACATACCATCAAACACGGCCACAGGTCGGGGGTGTCCTAGATCCCCTTGGATTTCCTTTTTGCCTCAACCGCTAACTAAATCCCTCTCTATTCCTTTCTTACAACTGTTATTCTTTTATCTCCTCTCTTTCTCCGACTATAAGGAACCAAAATCTTCGGGTCCGTCTTTTCACTTGTGTCTCTCGGAGACACAAGGTTCCCTAGTCGGACTTTTTCTTTCTCTCTTTTTTTCTCTTTTTTTCTTTTTGTGCCCCACTGGTTCGAAGAAGCTTGTTCCAGGTTATCGAAATAAAAATTTTCCATGAAAATATGGAACAGAATATGTATCTCCCTTTACTTTCTACGTTTCAGTATGTCTCAGTCGGGTTTGTAATGTACACAAAACAGAAATAGTTTTGGTCCTAAAGAAGACATTTGGAAAGGGTATTTGTTATAACACATGTAATAGAAAGCCGGAACCTCCGGACACTTGTAAAATACTGGGAGAAAACTATTTCCGACAAGTTGGTCTTTTGAATAAAAGGGAACTTTACAAAAAAGAATATAAAGATTAGATAAGTCAAAGTCTTTCATAATTTGTTCAATGTAAAGAGTGTCTCGTTTCCACGTCACTCAATATTCTTTCTTGGTTAATCGAGTTTTCAGACTACACCAATTAAAGTTCCGATGTGAACAAAAAGAATGTAAGGTTGATACAATTAATTACGTGAGGGTCCACGTGTCACCTATTCTTTATACCCTTGAATCGTTGTTCGTGACCGGGTTATTACTTTAGGACGTGGTCGTGATGAGATTATTGAAAATTGAGAAATTTTCCGAGATACAAAGTCCGAAAGGTACGGAGAGTGTCAACCCTCCCACACTTATTAGTGTACGTATCGACGTTCTCAGACCTATATGGACGGTTCGTTCAATCTTACGATTGTCTCCCCAAAACTAACCTTTATAAGGAGAGTACAGGTCCTCTGAATAATCGATATCGGGATTCAACTAAAAGAGGTCTCTTTCCACCAGTCCTTTTCGGGGGACAATTACAGTCTCCTCAACCACTTTTAGTACTTTATCATTTTGTCTGTCTAAGACCAAAAACCCATCTACGAGCTCTTTCGGATCGCTCGGGGAACTCAGGACTTCGGAACGAATTGTCAAGAGAAGGTGTACTGGAACAGTACCCACCCTACAGGACACCACCGAGAGTACCACCGTTCAAACTCGTAGGAAACCGTAACGAAAAGAAACCCTAACCTAACTTTTGACTGGAAAAGGTCAGGACACCGGTGACGACTCAAAAGGTTTAAATGACCGTATAACTTACATCGTCAAAGTATCGTAATAGAAAATCCTAGACTTTATCACGTTGACCTTAACTTAATGGAGGTGATCGAAACAAGTATCACTACGAAGGATTCCGGGTGAACTAAAATGTAAGGTCCTATAGACCGAGATCCACTCCTAGTGTGCTAATACCAATAGACCCATTATTTCTAGAAAAAAAATCATTCAAGAAGACACATCAGAACGGTGGAGAAGAATTATAGAAGACGAAGACAGTCCAGGTATGTTAAAGACAGGGAATAACACGGGTAAAAACATACTTTACAAGGGAACCATAGACAGTAAAAGAACTTCTCTAGAGATCGAAAAAGGTAAGACAACAAAAGGATATAAAGAAAAACGTAACTAGTGACTTCTTCCGAAAGAATAGAGAGGAATGATAAAAAACCTTGAAACGTAAGTCTACCTATATAGAAAGGAAAAGAGGAAACAGACATCCCGGTGGGTTCTGCCTGCCAGTACCACCTCACAAGACTGTGTTGAACCAGGTGATCTTTTCCCTTACCGTTTGGTGAAGTTATAAGGAGAGAAATTTGGGGTACTTGTTATACTGTTCCGTCTTTCCGTCTTGTGGCTTTCTACTTGAGGGGTCCACCCATCCACGGGTTATTCAATAACCTATAGTCACCTCTTTATTGAGGTCTTTCTTACTTCTCTCAGTTTCGTTTTTGTTGTGAACACTGAAGACTACCTTCATTTCACGTTACAATATTTCTCGTTATGACGTAGTCAAGTCAAGTCAGTGAGTCAACACAGACTGAGAAACACTGGGGTACTTAGCGTCGTACGGTCCGGAGGGACAGGTAGTAGTAGAGGACCTTAAGTGAGTCTGAGTACAGGTAGCCCAGGCACTACGGTAGGTCGGTAGAGTAGGAGTCAGTGGGGGAAGAGAAGGGCGGGGGTTAGGGAGGGTCGTAGTGTCAGAAAAGGTTACTCAGTTGAGAAGCGTACTCCACCGGTTTCATAACCTCGAAGTCGAAATCGTAGTAAGGAAGGTTTCTTTAGGGTCCCGACTAGAGGAAGTCTTACCTGACCAACCTAGAGGAACGTCAGGTTCCCTGAGAGTTCTCAGAAGAGGTTGTGGTGTCAAGTTTTCGTAGTTAAGAAGTCACGAGTCGGAAGAAGTGTCAGGTTGAGAGTGTAGGTATGTACTGGTGACCTTTTTGGTGTCGGAACTGATCTGCCTGGAATCAGTCGTTTCATTACAGAGATGAAAACTTATATGATAGATCCAACCAGTATTGAAAAGAAGGTTTCTCATTCATAGAAAACTAAAGTACCGACGTCATTGGTAGACGCACTAAAGTCTCGGGGTTTTTCATTTCAGACTGTGAGAAAGGTGACAAAGGGGTAGATAAAAGGTACTTCACTACCCTGACCTACGGTACTAGAAGCAAAAGACTTACAACTCGAAATTCGGTTGAAAAAGTGAGAGGAGAAAGTGAAAGTAGTTCTCCGAAAAATCAAGGAGAAGTGAAAGACGGTATTCCCACCACAGTAGACGTATAGACTCCAATAAATATAAAAAGGGTCGTTAGAACTAAGGTTGAACACAAAGAAGGTTGGGTCGAAAAGAGTACTACATGAGACGTATCTTCAATTTATTCGTCCCACTGTTATATGTCGGAACTGCATGAGGAAAAGGGTAAACCTTGGTCAGACAACGAGGTACAGGTCAAGATTGACAACGAAGGACTGGACGTATGTCTAAAGAGTTCTCCGTCCAATCCACCAGACCATAAGGGTAGAAAAAGTCTTAAAAGGTATCAAATAACAATAGGTGTGTCAGTTTCCGAAACCGTATCAGTTATTTCGTCTTTATCTACAAAAAGACCTTGAGAGAACGAAAAAGGTACTAGGTCGTCTACAACCGATAAACTAGAGACCAAGGAGACGAAAAAGATTTTGGTTGAATTTGTAGTCCCTCAAGTGCCAAACAATCCAGGTACTTAGTTCCGTTTTACCTTCACCAGTTTATCCTCTACTATTCTCACTTGCA
Source organism: Capra ibex (assembly GCA_006410555.1). Lineage (NCBI taxonomy): Eukaryota > Metazoa > Chordata > Mammalia > Artiodactyla > Bovidae > Capra > Capra ibex. The sequence goes on along the minus strand of SJYO01029800.1, from coordinate 1,330,177 downwards.
ACTGTAAGATCCTTAGTCACTTGATTTTACCTGACCTTACCCACTTAAAATGAGTCTACTGGAAATATAGATGATGAAACCCGTCCTTAGGGAATCTTTTTTACCTCATCGATAGTATCAGTTGTTTTCTCAGGTTTTACGTTATGAACCTAAGTTAGAGTTTTTACTGTCTTATTAGACAAACAAAGGTTCCGTTTTGCAAGTCATAGTGTTATTAAATTCAGATACGAGGTTGGTCATTACGACTTCTTCGACTTCAACTTACCAAGATACTTCTAGATGTTCTGGAAGATCTTAATTATGGGGGTTTTCTACAGGAAAAGTAATATCCCTTGACCTTATGTTTTCATCCTTCAGTTCTCTATAGACCTCATTGTCCGTTTAAGTCGAAACCTAATGTTTTGTCTCACCGAGTTTCCGATTGTCACAAAACGGTTTTCTTGTGTGAGTAGTATCGTTTGGTAGAAGGTGGTTGTGTTCCCTTTTGAGATGTGTACCTGTAGTAGTCCACCAGTTATGGTTTAGACAAACTAATATAAGAAACGTCGGTTTCCACCTCTTCGAGATATGTCAGTCGTTTTTGTTCTGGTCCCTGACTGACACCGAGTCTAGTACTTGAGGAATAACGTTTTAAGTCCGAATTTAATCTCTTTCATCCCCTTTCGTGATCTGGTAAGTCTATACTGGATTTAGTTTAGGGAATGTTAATATGTCACCTTCACTTTTTATCTAAATTCCCCAATCTACACTATCTGTCTCACGGACATCTTGATACCTGTCTTCAATCACTATAATATGTCCTCTGTTACTAGTTTTGGCAGTGGTTCTTTTTCTTTACCAATATCAATAACTGTAAATAAATCTATAATAAAATTAAACCTTCTTTTTATTAAATAATTTTAACTTGTTTGAATAAAGTGACGATTACATTCCTTTTTCTTGTGAAATTAATAGTCCTGATGTTTTCGTCATACACATTTAGGTACCTAGATCATTAGATGTTTTCCTTTTTTGATATAATACAAAATATAACTACTTAGTCCATTAGATTTTGGTTTATTGTGTTTCGTTTATACAACATAAGAAGGAGGACTATAATAGTTTTCATATGATTTAAATTTTTTTTCTCCTTTTATCTATAGATCTTGTCGTCATAATACAAAAAAAAATACATTCAACGATATAAATAGTCGATTGTCGGATTCCATCAACAAGAATCTCGGACTGGGGACTAAGTCGTCGAAGTTGTAGTGGACCCTTGAACAAATTTTCGTTTTAAGAGTCTGAGATGGGGTTTGGATATCTTAGTCAATAAACCTCTTACCCCGGACCGGGTTGTTTGGCTAAAATGTTCGGGAAGTTATGTTAAGGTTATATATGATCGAATCCTTTTTTTAGTACGACACGTTTGTGTCTAGTCAGTCATTGATAAACCATTTATAATGACCTGGTCTCGCATTTTTCTTTTGTCTTTTGCAAACATAAGCCGACCGGTTTTTCAATAAAGTCTGAACAGACATTGTCTCATGTCTTTTTTTTGTTTACTTAAAAAACCAGTTGGGTTGTAAATCTTTATTCTTCCACTTCATAATTTTATATTAAGACTCATCATGATGTGACTCATCGAGTCAAGGGAATAGAATTTGTATGTACCTTGATTTATTAGAGAATCCGAAGAAGGTAAAGATCCTTAGACATTAGAAACTGACTTCATTATTAGAATTATTTTACAATAACATTCGTATTAATTACCTTTTGGGGTAGATATCGAATTGTACGTTACTATTTAGAAAACCCTCTCTTCGACTTACTTCTAGATATCTTTCCACTTCAAACGTATGTGAATCTCTTATGCACGTGTAAGGTCCGCTTTGTTTGTACTCGTCTGGGTACCGTCTCCGATTTTCGCTTGTAGGTCACGGGTCCGTCCCTCGATCGACCATGTGACACCCCCCCTTCAGAGGTCCGGGAGTACCGTCGGACTCTTTACCCGTGAACAAAGTCTTCGGGTACCCTAAAAGTTCGGTTTCTCGTAGTACCCTATTACCCCCCCCCAACAACAACAAAAGTAACAAAAATTGAGATTATCTATACTCACCGACTACGTTCTCTTTACTGACCTCAGACAATTTTCTTCAACTACCGGGTATTTTGTCGGGTTTGATGTCAATAAAATTACTCTTAACTTTTCACCTTTTAGGTTCCATCCTGGATGTCTAAAACTAACACCCGGATATCATTTCCCTTCTAAGTTAACAACACGGTCACCAGGAGACCCGAGGACAACCAACTAAATAAACAATGAGACGTTCAGTTTACATACACCAAACTTTGTGTTCAATTCTTTTAGATCGTATATTCGGTATACTTGAGTAACAAACTTATCAAAAATATGAAGACACTAAACCTTTCATATTATATATGTGTCAATAATAGAGTAACTAATACGTGAAAATGTTGGTATTATTGATTTACATCAGTACGACCTCAGTCTAAATATTTAAGATGATGGTCATATCAGTGATCGAGGATATAATAGATTCCGTTTGATGAAGTAGAAAGAATCAGATTGAAAAACAAAGATTTAAAAAATTGTATTATTAATACGCATACAGTAAAAAATCACACTCTTAATTTATTCCTTTAGTTACATTTTAAATTGCTTCTTGGACCTTGTACCATTTGTAAGTTATTTACATTTGTTCACAATGACTTATATTTTGTAATCTAACTCTCCATTAATTATTAAAGAGTAACTTAATTATTTTTCGAATAGATATTTTGAAACGTACTTTGTAATAATTATAGATATTAAGTAAACGACGACGATTCAACGACGTCAGTACAGGCTGAGACACGTTGGTGTATCTACCGTCGGGTGGTCCGAGGGGGTAGGGACCCTAAGAGGTCCGTTCAGTAGATCTTTAGTTAAGTAGAATTATAAGTGGAATTTTATATATAAGACTTAAATATTTTTAGATACCTGTATACTTGTGACTACTTTAGATAAAACGTTTTGAATTAAATAGAAGTCAATTACTAAAAACCTTTTATAAGAGATTATAGAAAATCAATACAAGACATGGTACGATTCAGTGAAGTCGACACAGACTGAGAAACACTGGGGTACCTACCATCGGACGGTCCGAGGAGACAGGTACCCTAAGAGGTCCGTTCTTATAACTTCACCCGACGGTTAAGGTCCCATAGAAGGGTTGGGTCTCTAGAGGACGTAACCGTCTATCCAAGAAATGGTGATCACGGTGGTCCCTTCGGGTATTGAGTATTAAAAATAAAGAATCGAAATTAAAAAGACTTTTTTTACAGGATTACGTAATATATCAAAATCTATTAACTGATTATAGTAAATTTTATAAATCAAACTGAATGGACTTGTAAGTATGATTGTAAATAAAAATAATAAATCTTAGTTATTCATTGAAGTAATTACGTCTAAATTACGAAAAAAGTGTTACAAAGACTATAAAATTAAAAAATAAGAATCGATCACTGGGTAAGTAATTAAAAGTAGTAATAGAGTTGATTGTCTAATTAAGGACTAAAATAAAGGTAATTATATTAAAAATTTTGTTTCTCCCATGTCTTATATCTATAATGACTGAAATAGTTACTTCTACTACATTAAAATAATTGAATTAAAATAAAGAGGTCCCTTCTATAACAAGGAACACGGAAGGATCATGTAACAGTCGACCACCAAAAAGTGCAGAATATATTATTTAGATAATATTGCACGAGTGAAGAAGACTCGGAAACGGACGAAAGAGTTATCAAACGAATACGTCGAGACTGTGAGACAGAGTAATTGAACCACGAAGATTCGAAGTTCCTCGTTAAAGAACTTTGTATAATCCGGATAGAGGTCATAAGAATCACGTAAAAATTTTACGATTTACTAAATACTCGAAGACCTACTTGTTTGGTAAAGGATACTCGGAAATAAAGTGGAAGGGACCGGATTGTAGGAGTTCTAGGTAAAAGATCGTACAAGAAGTCTAACGACGATCATGTATACTCGGACTTGGACATCCAGAAAACCACGTATTAGCAGAAAGATATCGTCTTTGACATGAAAAGGTGAACGTAAGACTTATTCACCTCCACCTCTGTGTAGTTTCCTCCGGTACTTAGTAAAAAGTTCCATAATTGAAGTCACTCTTGAAAGGTATTAGAGGTTCCTCATATTCCGACGAAAGATCGTTCCCACCCTAGAGGGGTCGGACGAATCTCACAGGTCCCTTTTATCTGTAAATTTCTAGAGACCGAGTTTCTGGGATCTAGAGTCCCAGAGTAAGAAAAGAATAGTCCCGACTCGTTGCACTCTCTGGACAATGTCGATATTTAATTCGGAGGAAACACCACTTGTGGAGAATGTTAATTCTACGACTGAAAGTATATGAAAATAGAGGTCGATGTCTTCTATTCCTAAAAGAGTTCCGACGGTTTTTATAGAAGACCCAAAGTATGACATGAGATTTCATAAACTAAACGATTATATACAGACAACGAAAGAAAGAACCCTGAAGACACTATAATTATTCGTAGTCGTTGTGTTAGAGATATTATTCGGTAGTATAAGTAAGAAAGTTCGGGATCCCGGTCATGTATTTGGTGACGATTGAAGTAATGAAACAGTTGTTTATAGACAGAGCAGTTTCGATATCAAAAAGGTCATTACATACCTACACTCTCAACCTGATATTTCTTTCGACTCACGACTTCTTAACTACGAAAACTTGACACCACAACTTTTTTCTGAGAATTCTGAAGGAACCTGACGTTCTTTTAGGTTGGACAGGTAGGATTTCCTTTAGTCAGGACTTATCAGTAACCTTCTTGACTACGACTTCGACTTTGAGGTTATGAAACCAGTGGACTACACTTCTTGACTAAGTAACCTTTTCTGGGACTACGACCCTTTCTACCTTCCGTCCTTCTCTTTCCCTGCTGTCTCCTACTCTACCAACCTACCGTAGTGGCTGAGTTACCTGTACTCAAACTCACTTGAGGCCCTCAACCACTACCTGTCCCTCCTGACCCCACGACGTCAGGTACCTCACCGTTTCTCAGTTTGTGTTGACTCACTGACTTGACTTCACTTGAAAGGTGGATACAAGATTTGATTAGGTACAATCATTGACGTGACATGTTTCACGATACCTATTAGTAGTGCAGACAATGGTGGTCGTTCCCCCGACCACTGTAGACCTGTCGTTCACTGGATTAAGACCTTAGGATAGAAAGTGGTTGACAGAATTCCACTTAAGGGACACATAAGTCTCTTTTTACGGACTAACGGTCAATTGACGTCTTTCCTAGTCATTTCCTCACCCTTAGTTTTACACCTATTTATATTTTCATTATTTTATACGAAATTAATCGATCCAATGGTGACTTAGACGGACGTTACGTCCTCTGGGTCCAAGTCAGGGACCCAACCCTTCTAGGGGACCTCTTCCTTTACCGTTACTTGAGGTCATAAGAACGGACCTCCAAGGGCACCTATCTCCCCGGAACACCCGATGTCAGATATCCCAGCGTTTCTCTACCCGTACTGACTCGCTCATTGTTTGTGTGGTGACTTCCATTGGTCTCGAGTTAAAACTCCTTATACAGACGATATACGGGCTCAATAGACTAGGTTCTAAGTTCTCTCGATCCTATAAATAGGAAGTTAGGTGAAGATAGTTACCTACTCACTGTCAGTGATTCCCGACTTAGATTCGGCCAAAGTCGGATATTTGATACCTAGATCTCTCTGCAGAGTCCGTCTTTCTATCTGTAGTGACTGTATATTACCTTAACGCCAAAGGGTCCCCGATGCTTACTTCGAGGTCATCGCATATGATGTAGCTAACACAGTCAGTCAGTCAGTAAAGTCAGTGAGACAGTACAGACTAACACAGTTCAATGTCATGAAATGTCAGACCTCTAGTCAGTAGACGAAACTGTGTAAGACTTAATCGTCTTCGAAGGATTCCTAGGGTCTCTTTTGAGACTGAAATCTCAACCAATAATCTTTTTTTTTTTTTTTCTGTCAGGTCAAATAGAAATTTCTTTATCTCAAGAGTTTCATCCACCATAACCGAGGTACCCTGTCAAACCTTTTAGACACCTCGGAAAAGTAAATTGTGTTTCCTATACTTCTTATTGGTGAATGAGACATCGTCCCTAAATTCAAAGTTACGTGTTATATAAGGGTGTTTTAATAAAAGTAAAAAGGCGTCAGGTGCCCCAGCGTTCTCATCCTGTGCTGAATCATTGATTTGGTAGTGGTAGTAGTCTGAAAGTTTACTGTCATGTGGGGGTAAGTACATCTACTTTATACAAATATTAGTCTTTGTATTAAGACAACGAATTAAAATCTACGTTTGTGTTCCATGAAAAAATTGTGAAAAACTAAAAGATCTTTAGATCATGAGATATATAACTGTCATCGAACAATAAATAAAATAAGTTTTGGAATGATCAAAACCTTTTAATTTAGTCACGACGAGACTCTCTGACTTCGTTGTATTGTTTTTAGACATAGTCAGATATAAAATTTCAAAATTTAAGTGTTAATGAAAAATAAATATGAATAATAAATAAGATTTTACAATTCCCCGAAGGGTCCACCACTTCACCATTTCTTAGGTAGACGGTTACGTCCTCTAAGTTCTCTGAGTCAAAGCTAGGGACCCATCCCTTCTAGGTGACCTCATCCTTTGGACGAGCACATATGAACGGACCTCTTAAACTACCTGTCTCCTCGGACCGTCCAATATTAGGTACCCCAGCGTTTCTCAACCTTTGACTCGTTGACTCGTTTGTTTGTTTTACAATTCTGAAAACTTTTCAGTTGTGAGGAGTCGATTTATAACGGAAGAAACAGAGTTTAGGTTTGAATGAGATTCTGAAAACTATTTACATCATACAGTAGAGTATATGATAACGATGGAAAATATAAGACTTTATGTATAAAATAATATATTTTACATAATTTTAACACAGTATATATGTGGAAACGAAGATTAAAATGAAAGCCAAGTCAAGTCAAGTCAGTGAGTCAGGACAGGCAGAGACACGCTGGGTCACTTAGTGTCGTGTGGTCTGGAGGGACAGGTAGTGGTAGAGGGCCTTAAGTGAGTCTGAGTGCAAGTAGCTCAGACACTACGGTAGGTCGGTAGAGTAGGAGCCAGTAGGGGAAGAGGACGGGGGTTAGAGAGGGTTGTAGTCTCAGAAAAGGTTACTCAGTTGAGAAGCGTACTCCACCGGAATTCATAACCTCGAAGTCGAAATCGTAGTAAGGAAGGTTTCTTTAGGGTCCCGACTAGAGGAAGTCTTACCTGACCAACCTAGAGGAACGACAGGTTCCCTGAGAGTACTCAGAAGAGGTTGTGGTGTCAAGTTTTCGTAGTCAAGAAACCGCGAGTCGGAAGAAGTGTCAGGTTGAGAGTGTAGGTATGTACTGGTGTCCTTTTTGGTCTCGGAACTGATCTGTCTGGAATCAACCGTTTCATTACAGAGACGAAAACTTATATGACAGATCCAACCAGTATTGAAAAGAAGGTTCCTCATTCACAAAAAATTAAAGTATCGACGTCATTGGTAGACGTCACTAAAACCTCGGGGGTTTTTATTTCAGACTGTGACAAAGGTGACAAAGGGGTAGATAAAGGGTACTTCACTACCCTGACCTACGGTACTAGAAGTAAAAGACTTACAACTCGAAATTCGTTTGAAAAAGTGAGAGGAAAAAATGAAAGTAGTTCTCCGAGAAATCGAGGAGACGTGAAAAAAGGTATTCCCACCACAGTAGACGTATAGACTCCAATAACTATAAAGAGGATCGTTAGAACTAAGGTCGAACACGAAGAAGGTTGGGTCGCAAAGAATACTACATAAGACGTATCTTCAATTTATTCGTCCCACTGTTATATGTCGGAACTGCATGAGGAAAAGGATAAACCTTGGTCAGACAACAAGGTACAGGTCAAGATTGACAACGAAGGACTGGACGTGTGTCTAAAGAGTCCTCCGTCCAGTCCACCAGCCAATAAGGGCAGAGAGAGTCTAAAAAGGTATCAAATAACAATAGGTGTGTCAGTTTCCGAAACCGTATCAGTTATTTCGTCTTTATCTACAAAAAGACCTTGGGAGAACGAAAAAGGTACTAGGTCGTCTACAACCGTTAAACTAGAGACCAAGGAGACGGAAAAGATTTTGGTCGAACTTGTAGTCCCTCAAACACCAAGTGCATAACGACTTCGGACCGAACCTCTTAAAACTCGTAATGAAATGATCGTGCACTTTACTCACGTTAACACGTCATGAAACTCGTAAGAAACCGTAACGGAAAGAAACCCTAACCTTACTTTTCCCTGGAAAAGGTCAGGACACCGGTGACGACTCAAAAGGTTTAAACGACCGTATAACTCACGTCGTGAAAGTGTCGTAGTAGAAAGTCCTAAACTTTTTCGAGTTGACCTTAAGGTAGTGGAGGTGATGGAATATATGAATATTTTTACGAAAAATATTTGGTAGATGGTAGGTCTTTACCGTAATTATAGAACCCCAATTTTTAGTGACAAGATTTTCCGAAGGGTAGTCTAAACGAACACTATGAAAGCTTTTTATTCTGGTCCAAGGTAAAGGAAGTCTACGATTAACTATTCAAAACTCACCACTAAACCCCCATACACTAACTTTATTAATAATAAATAAATAAAAATAATAAGGTTTATTTACAAGGTTAGTGTAGAGGGTCCAGTGTTGAGTTTTGAATATTTAATCTTAGACATCCTTTGTTGCTTCCCGAAGGGACCACCGAGTCGACCATTTCTTAGACGAACGTTGTGTCCTCTGGACCCAAACTAGGGACCCAGTCCTTCTAAGGGACCCCTTTCCTTACCGATGGGTGAGGTCATAAGACCGGACATCTTAAGGTACCTGATATATCAGGTTCCCCAACGTCTCGATCTGTGTTGACTCCCTGAAAGTCATGTTGATGTTGATACTATATATTTTAACGTCTGTTGATGTCATGTTGTTGTCATACTATATATTTTAACGTCTGTTAAATCTGATTTCTTTTTAAGTTTCGAAAACAATGAGAGATTTTACGCAAAAGTATATTTTACTCTTGGGATAAAGGTTACTAGGTTTTTATCTCGGTTGATCAAGTGATATTAATAAATTGTTTTATAGTTTAGGTAGTTGTAAATAATATATACAAGAACTCCTTTCTTGTAAAATATACAATAATTTCAATATAATGATACGTTTTGTCGAATTAATAATTTAACTAGTGAAATTTTGATCTACCTCACTAAAATCTTAATGTCACACACTTTCACACTTTCACAATCAACGAGTCAGTATAGACTGAGAAACTCTAGGGTACCTGATGTCGGGTACTCCGAGGAGACAGGTACCCTAAAAGGTCCGGTTTTATGACCTCACCCAACGGTAAGGGAAGAGGTCCCCTAGAAGACGTGGGTCCTTAACTGGGGTCCAGAAGACGTGACGTCCGTTTAAGAATTGATAGACTCGTTGTCTTCTCTAAACGTTTCATTCTCTTCTATTAATCAAATTTTATATTTCGCGTACTACTACTACAATTTTTTTTTTTTTTTTCTCGACAAACCAAAGATAGTAATGACACATCGTCTCTTTCTTATGGTACTAGTAAAGGACGTACGAGTCAGCACAGACTAAGAAACACTGGGGGTACCTGACATCGGGTGTTTCGAGGAGCCAGGTACCTTAAAGGGTCCGTTCTAATCCCCTCACCTATCTGTACCGGAGGAGGTCCCCTAGAAGGACTGGGTCCCTAACTTGGACGTAGAGAACACAGAGGACGTAACCGTCCGTCTAGGAATTATGGTACGACGACGACGACGATTCAACGAAGTCAGTACAGGCTGAGACTCGTTGGGGTATCAGTCGTCGGGTAGTCCGAGGTGGTAGGGACCTTAAGAGATCCGTTCTTGTGACCTCACCCAACGGTAAAGGAAGAGGTTACGTACTTTCACTTTTCACTTTCACTTCAACGAGTCAGCACAGACTGAGAATCTCTGGGGCACCTTACGTCGGATAGTCCGAGGAGGCAGGTACCCTAAAAGGTCCGTTCTCATGACCTCACACCACGGTAATTTACCAAGTTTACAAGTTATGTTTATTTGTGAATTCTGCAAACTAAAGACCAACTAATAATCGGTGGTTTGAAAAGTTCAGACTTTTTCAGTTGTCCTTGAGAAGATTCTTGTCACTTCACTTCACTTCAACGAGTCAACACAGACTGAGAAACACTGGGGTACCTGACATCGGATGGCCCGAGAAGGTAGGTTACCTAAAAGGTACGTTCTCATGACCTTACCCAACGGTAAAGGAAGAGGTCCCCTTGAAGGGTTGGGTCTCTAACTTGGGTCCAGAGGTCGTAACATCCGTCTACGAAATGGTGGACTCGGAGTTCAAGACCCTATAAGAACCGTCTTATAAAAAAATTGAGTTTAGAGAACCCAGTCCCCTCTTTTTTTTTTTTTCGTCTACAGGGTAAAAGAAAATCGTAGTATTAAAATTATATAAAAAAGATTTCATTTCAAGTTTTTTATTTTAAAATTCAACTTTCGTGTATGGGTGTACGTTTTTGGTCCTTTATAAGACCGAGACACATAAGTTTTAATTACCAGAAAGGACGAAACAACGATAATAAGTCAGTGATTCAAGCACAGGTCGAGAAAGACTGGGTTACCTGACGTTGTGTGGTCCGAAAGGTCAGGAAGTGATACAGGACCTCAAACGAGTCCAAGTATAGGTAACTCAGTCATTACGATAGAATGGTAGAATAGGAAACGACGGGAGAAGAGGAAAACGGAAGTTAGAAAGAGTCGTAGTCGCAGGTTTCATGACCTCAAAGTCGCAATGAGGAAGGTTAATTATAAGTCCCAACTAAAGGACTTAGTTGGAAATCCTAATTGACCAAACTAAAGGAACGACAGGTTCCCTGAGAGTTCACTGAAGAGGTCGTGGTATTAAGTTACCGTAGTTAAGAAGTCACGAGTCGGAAGAAATACCAGGTTAAGAGTGTAGGTATGTACTATACTGATGACTTTTTTCGTATCGAAACTGATATTCTGATAGCGGTCGTTTCTCTTTAGACACGAAATTATACGACAGATCCAAACAGTATTGAAAAGAAGGTTCTTCGTTCACAGAAAATTAAAATACCAACGTCTGTGGCAGGTACCAATGAAACCTCGGGTTCTTTTATTTTAGACAGTGACGAAGGTGTAAAAGGCGTAGATAAAGGGTACTTCACTACCCTGACCTACGGTACTAGAATCGAAAAACTTACAACTCAAAATTCGGTCGAAAAAGTGAGAAGAGAGTAGGAGTAGTTCTCCGAGAAATCAAAAAGAAATGAAAAACGGTAATCTCATCATAGTTGACGTATAGACTGTAACAACTATAAAGAGGACCGTTAGAACGAAGGTCCGAACACTAAGTAGGTCGGACCGTAATACGTATTACATGAGATGTATATTCAATTTATTTGTCCACTGTTATTTGTCGGAACAGTATGAGGAAAGGGTTAAAGCTTGACCAGGTGACAAAGTACATTCAAAGATTGACAACGAAGAACCATTTCCCCGAAGACATTGAGTCACTTCAACACCCGATAGAACCCGTACCGGTGGGTTCTACGTACCCATTATCATCCCTCAAGACTGTTTTACACCAGGTGACTTCATCCTTCACTTTTGGTGAGGAGAGGGTCGTAAGAACGATACTCTTAGGGTGTTTGTAGGGAGGAAATAACGAACACTAAAGGATAGTTAGGGACATCTTAAAGATCTTCGTCACGGAACGAAAAGGGTTATTAACGTGGAGACTAAGATTGAGACATTATTCACGATCTAGTATGAATAGAATTATGAATTTTATATTATGACAATTATGAGCAATTATAAATATTTAAGAACGATGACGATCCTCAATAAGATTTACGAAGTGTATATTTTCATCAATTTGAAATTTTTGTTGTAATTCTTAAACCAAATAATAAGGGGAAAATATCTACTTTGTGTGTGTCTGTGTGTGTGTGTGTGTGTGTGCGTGCTCTAGACAAATCTCTTAGAGTAGGTTCTAATACAAGATTGGTAAAGTCTAATAAACATACAGGAACTTTCATAGTATGAGTAAAAATACCCATTCCCCCACAAAAGGTACTTGTAACGTCTTCTATAAGGAACACGGACCTTACAGAAAAGGAGTTGGAGAGTCGTGGTCCGATTAAGGTTACGTCCGTAGTAAGATGACTAAAGAATAGGGAGAGGTCTAAGTAAATCCACGAATAAAAAGAACAGGTTGTCGTAAGACTTCTGTGGACATAGTATACTAGACATTTAAGGTACCTTCGTTAAAGTTGTAAATAGTCACGTAAGGATCTGTAATCTTAGACGAGAGTTTATCTCACAAAATACTATTACCTTTGTAATACATATAAACAAGTGGTTATGTGATCGGGGATCCATGTACATCGGTGACTCGTGAACTTACCGAACGCACCGATATCTTGACTTAAGAATTAAAATAGATAAATAACTGATTAAATTTAAATTTATCGATTTATGATACCACATCGAGATCTTATATCGACTGTCAAACATGTTGCAGTCTCTTATAAAAAATTTTTACTTACTCACTTACTTCCTTATTTAATTATTCAACTTTACTGGGATTCGGTAAACTCATTTCTTACCTCTATCCTTTCTTTGACCTTCATCCTTATATACAATCTTTCGATGGAGTCTTAAAGACAGGTAAATACGGTGAATTTGAGTCAAAATTTGTAGTCAGAACACCTCTTCTCTACTGCTTTTGCACTTAAATTTGATTACTAGCATCGTATCAAAGTGAGAAGATTCCAATAAACTGAGATTTTCACTAAAGTCCATTCCTTTTTTTTTTCCCCCCCCTCTGTTCATACCGTAAGATGTAAGTGATGGTATTCATAGGTCCGAACTAATAAACATATTTAATAAAGGTAATCTTAAACTCTAGTTATAAAGTTTCAAAGAAAAGGTATCGTATGACTGAAAGTTATGTTCATATACATATGTTAGACTACGAAAGTAAGGACTATCTTTACTTAAGGAAGAGATCGTATTGGTAGGTATTTTACAAAATTTATTATTTCGAAACAGAATGACCGTAAAAGCAATTGTACTTTAATAATAGTTATAACAGTAGTCATAGACTAATATATTTAATAGTGTCTTCACTATTACGTATAACTTTTATTCAGAAATTGTACTGTCGAAAGTTCGTATGAGATGAGTTAATAAGAAGAGAACCGTTATTAATAAAGAAACGAATCGGGGAATCTTATAGGATTCATCTTCTAATTTAATGAATAGAAACCTTTTTCATCTTTTCTATTTTTCAATCAGTCTCCAAAAACCAATATATTTACTTTTGGTCGTATTAACATTGAGAAAAATCAAATAGTAGTGGAGTATACAAACACATATAATTAGAAGGTGGAAGTTAAGGTAAATCTCACGAATAACTCAGATATATCATAGAAGTGAGGATGAGGTACCATATCACGACGTTTAGTAATTAGAGTTCAGTTAAAGTTATTACCCGTTCCGTACTTTTTATTCTAAAATTTTTAAAATGAAGTTTCGTATTACATCCACAAAAACACCGTAAATTGTATTACATATGGAATCGTTTACTAAGATGAGTGAATACTATTTAGTACAGTTATTGCTTCGACGGTCTTCGATACATGTTTCATATCGTCAAGTAAGTAAAACTACTAAGAAGAAGTCACTTTGTACCCACACTACTGTATATTGTTCAGGAAGGTGTGACTTACTAGGGAAAAGTTCCTTATCGTAAAACGGACTAGAGTACCTTCATTCAACCCTCTGTCGACAGACGGACTCCAGGGAAATTCTTAACGGAGTCTTCGTCTCTAGACGGACCGGGTTCCAAAGTAGGGAAGGTCCTACCGAGTGTAGTCTACTGACTATAGTTATCCTTATTTTTCCAGGTTTGGACCTCCCTTCTAGTTCTCCCGTCTCATCCTCCTCCGTCTCGAGTAGAAGAGAGTGTTTGTGTAGTTTTTTATATAGATGTACACCTTAATAAGAGTATCTTTTGGTTGACCCTTGACCGTCTTCTAGAGAAGATATCGATTTCGACGTTCTTTCTAGAGGTATATTGGTCTATCTATCTTGTTCACCCTTTTTTGATGGTCCTGACCTGACCGTGAGGACCCTCTCTCGAGACTTCCTTCCTTCCTTACATGTGCACCCGTCTAGGAACGGGACCCCTCGGTGGAACGGACGACCCTCCAGGTGACCCTACCTATCTCGTCGATCTTTCTGACCTCCTCGGACCTGAGACGAACACTCATCATACGTGTACTACCGAACGATCGTTGTTTCTGTCTCTATAACCACGACCGTCGATGACGGACTGACGTACAGGGATAGATTTCGCACAAGGTCCATCCTATCCCGTGAGTTCCCACTCTCTCGGAATAGTTTGGGTTGGGAGTTCTACAAATGAAAGTGTTGACACCTCGTCTAGGATAGGGTCTGTCCCGACACTGTCGGTGACTCGTTTCTCCTCCGGGACGGATTGTATGTTCGAGACCTGAGGTGTTGTGATTAGTGTCGTGGATGGTTTTGTATTGTCGGTCGTGTGAGTCTCCTTTCTACACTGACCGTAGATATGGTTTTGGTCGGGAGTGTGGTTTGTGTAACCTGAGTGTCAGATGTGACCCTACGAAAGTGTGTACGTGTCACGAAGTTCTGGTGTCATCTATTGACAGCGAGGATTTAAGTATGTCTGTCTTTTTCAACTCATTTGATTTTTTCGTCTCCTTGATAAGGGTCAATTTTCTTGTTCTCTTTAGGGGACTTTCTTGTTTATTACTTCGTCTGGAATGGTCAGACGATCTGGGGTCCAAGTTTTTCCTCCATTATTTTTATATTTTCCTTAATTATTTCTAATAACTATCTTTGTGTCTAGTGACATTGTCCCTTGATTTTTGATATTTCTACTTGTTTACTTTTAATCTGTTGAGGAGACGGTCTATTTTAGGTCAGAACGACAAGTCAACGATCCAACACAGACCGAGAAACGTTGCGGTACTTGTGGTGGGAGGGACAGGAAGTGATAGAGAGTCTCAAACGAGTTTGAGTTCAGGTAACCCAGTCACTACGGTAGGTTGGTAGAGTAAGAGACAACGGGGAAAGAGGAGGACGAGAATTATAAAGGGTCTTAGTCCAAAAAAAAAAGGTCACAAAAACAAAACAAACAAACAAACAAAGGTGACCTCCGGTCCCCCTGTCAGATCTTCGTATCTATAAAGAGATTTCTTCTATGTTTCTACTAGTTATCTGTATATTCTTGTACTAGTTGTAGTGATTGAAAATCTCTTTACGTTTAGTTTTGATGTTACTGTACAGTGAAGTCAGACCATTCTTACTAGTAGTAGTTTTACAGATGTTTATTATTTACGACCTCTCCGACACCTCTTCTCTCTTAGGAGAATGTAACAACCACTCTTACATGTAAACATGTCGGTGATACCTCTTCCTCGAAGAGACCACTTAGTCTATCATTTCTTAGTCCGACGTTACGTCCTCTTGAGCCAAACTAGGGACCTAGTACTTTTAGGGGGTCCTTTTCCCTTACCGATAAGTGAGGTCATAAGGACGGACCTCTTAAGGTACCTATCTCCCGAGGTACTCTAGTGTTTCTCAGTCTGTACTGACTCGTTGATTGTGAAAGTGAGTCGATGAAGTAATTCCTCCAAGGAATTTTTTGATTTTCACCTCGATGGTATACTAGAGCGTTAGGGTAAAAGTCCGTATATGGACCTTTTCTACTTTAAAGATTAAACCTTTCTATTTACGTGGGACTACAAGTATCGTCGTAATAATTGTTATCGGTTCTGTAACTTTGTTGAGTTCACCAGTAGTTGTCTGTTAACCAAATTCTTCTATACCATACATATATGGGTTAACAACAACGATAAGTCAGTGGTTCAGCACAGGTTGAGACACTAGGGTACTTGACGACGTGTCATCCGAGGAAACAGGATGTGATAGAAGGTCTCAAACCAGTTTAAGTACAGGTGACTCAGTCACTACGATAGATTGTTAGAATAGGAGACGACGGGGAAATAAAACGGAAGTTAGAAAGAGTCGTATTCCCAGGAAAGGTTACTCAACCGAGAAACTTAGTCCACAGGTTTCATGACCTCGAAGTCAAAGACGTAGTCAGAAAGGTTTCTTACAAGTCCCAATTACAGGAAATCCTAACTGACTAAACTAGAGGTACGTTAGGTTCCCTGAGAGTTCTCAGAAGAGGTCTTTGTTTTAAGTTTTCATAACTATGTATATATGTTACATTATAACATATTTTTTTCGGTATTCTTTATTACTTAATAACAGTAAATGTCGTTGTACCTACCTGTGTCTTTTATGATAGGGTTCACATCAGTCTGTCTCTTTCTGTTTATAATGTCTTATAGTGAATATATACTTTAGATTTTTTGTTATGTTTACTTAGATGTCTGTTTTGTCTCTGAGTGTCTCTATCTTTTTTTTTTACACACCAATTGTTTCTCCTTTCCCTGTTCCGTCGTCTACTTATTCCTCATACCCGAATTGTCTATGTTTGATGATATGTATTTCGACTATCCGTTTTTTCTGAATTATAATATCGTGTCCCTTATTTCTTCCCATTACCGGTAAAGTCGATTTCATCTCAGTAACTAAGAATAACGATCCGATCATTTTCCTTAAAACTAAAGAGTTCTTTAGTAATCGGTCTTTAAAATTTTATTTTTTGATAAATTTTCGGTATAAAGACCTCCGAACGATAGTAAACAGACGGAGTAATAGAGATAAGAAACTGTAAAAATACGGTAGACCAGTCCAGAAAAATAAGAACAATCCAAATTACTGATCGAACGTAAGAAAAAGAAGAGGAGTGAACTGGTACTAACATATCCTAAATATTTATGTATCTACCTGGGCAATTACGGGGACAAGAACTAAGTACCTACTGAAGTACAGGACACTACGTGTTGAGAGTCCTTTGAGTCAGTGTGTCATTGTGTGAACCTTAAGAGCAATAGACTGTACCGAGGTGGTGATCACTAGTAAATTCGAGTGTTTTAAAACACAGGTGTGGAGAATAGATGGTAGAATCACAAAGGGTCCCATGTACAAGAAATTGAGACAACTTAAGGAGTCAGAACGAAAGGGAAGAAATTAAAGATGTCGGAAAAAAGTGAAGTAAAAAGAAACGATAAAACGAGTCTAATGAGACTGTTTATGAAGTTAACAAAGGTTAAGAGAGTTAAAAAAAAAAGTAATGTAGGCAGATCGTTGACAAAATGGAAACGTACTAATACGGTTTTCACCACATATACAACCTCTTTTCATCGTATTTGTAGGTGTAAATGTGTTGATATTCTATTTAAAGTTGAAATTAAATAGGAAGTTACAAAGAACCTTGGAAAAAGACAAAATAACCAGTCAACAAAAAAAAAAAAAAAAAAAAGAGGTAAGAGGAGTTACTTGTAAAATTTACAAAAGGTTTGGAAATAGTAACGTAGGAGTTTTACAAGTCAGTTTCTGAAGGTGTCTTGTTTCTTTTGTCTTAAAGGAGGTGAAAGACTGTAGTAGAGTGTATATAAAGATACTAATAGGGGTAAAGGTAGGACGAATAGTGAGGTGTTTTAAGATTAAAATTAGAAACGGTTAGAGTAATAACTTTTTATATTACCAAAAATACAAACAAGTTGGCGGTTACTCAATCTTATACAAAAATATACCAGTAACTATAGACGTAAAAACAAAACCTAATGAAAACATTACCTTATGAATAAAAGATTAAGTAAACTCTAAAGAAAAAATCATTATTCCACGGTCCCCGGTCGAACTCCTTGAGGCGGGTACCGTTTCCAGTACTCCTTCCTCCGAACCGTATACGTTTCCGCGCTAGTTCGGAGTCCTTTGGGGGACAAGGGCTCGTAGATGGGGTTTTGGTCTCAGACAAAATACGAGAGGGGGTATTGGCAAAAAGAACCTCTTCCTCATTTGCACGTTGAGGTTCCGTTATTTTTAAGAACCCACACTGTTCTCACAAAGTTGAATGCCTGAGGAGACTTCCAATAGATCGGGCGGATATATCCAAACAGGTCGGTGTACACTAACAAATGTCGGAGGGTTGGACTCTTCGAGTTCTACAAAATCTGAATGATTTCCGTTTAAGAAAACCCCTCAACCTTTAATAGTCATATCACCCAACCAATCCTTAATATAACCACTTCTCAAAAAGTAAACAACACGGTTATTAACGACGATTAAGGGACGGGACCCACCCTGTTCCCACAGAGTCCAGTTTGGAGAGACGACTGTCTGATCGAACACACTGTCCTAATAGGTATGAGGACGGTGTACTAACAAATGATGGAGAATTGGTATTTGTCGTGTCTCTCAAAACCTCATAAAACTCTCAGAATTAATCGTATCCCGAAAAAGAAGAACAACTCAGTTACTAACGGCGGTCCGGAGGGGTAGGAATCCGTGGACCCTTATATAATTAGTTACATAAACCTTATATCTTTTTCTTTATATCATCAAAATTCCAATCGTTATGATCTGAAAAACTCAATTACTTAAAAGAGAAAATATTATCTAGTGACATGAAACAATATTTAGTGACACAGGAACGATACATTTTTACATTGAAATAGTGGTAGAATTCTGATTTACCTAGAATTCCCCTTGTAACCACTTTCCTAAAAGTAAACAACCCGACTACAAACGACGATTTAGAGGTACAAGGGACGGGAATATTACAAATATTGATCGTATATCCTCTTTATTCATAATTGGAAATTCTAATTAGTACAATTGGAACCCAATTTATTTAAGGAAAGAACTAATATTGAGTAATGTGGGAGTGGGATATCCTTACTTGAAATAAACCTCCCACCACGGACCAAATTCTTTTTGTGGGAACCTTTTTTATTCAAAAACCAATAGTCTTTCTTTCCTAGTATTTTACAGTCGTCCAGAGTACCGGTCTACTACTATATTTTAGGGATTCTGCAAAAATACACTTCGCGGACTAAAACTATTTCCAGTCCTGACGACTGGGGGCGCACTGAGACATAAGTAGGGATATACATTGTTTTCCATATATTCCTTTGGATTTTCATTTCTTTTACCCTAGTCAAAGGCCTTTCTGACTATGGGGGTACAGCAAAGAAAGAACGAGGAGCAAAAAGACCGACTTAAGGGTAGACCTCGTACCTACGATAAGGTGTATTTGGTTCAATAATTCGGAGAAAAAGAGGTGATTAAAAGGATGATGTGATAGGCAAAGATTAGAGAGATATACAGACATTAATTTATACATAAAAAGGTTCCTACGGCTGCGGTAGGGGTGGAAGCTTAAGGGATCTAGGTGGTCCCGACCTGGGGTCGTTATTCCTATAATTCGATGGAGTATACAACTTAAAAAAAAGTAAAGAACAACGAAAAGGAGAAAAAATGTTATACAACAAATATATATTAGAAATGGTCCTAGAGTTAAAATTTTCGAAAGTCTCCTGTCCGACCCCCCCTTTTTTACATCGACTCTTCTACTCACTATGGTAATAGATGACCCATTGAGATCGGAGAAAGATTTTCTCAGGTGTCTTGGATCGAGGTGAAACATCAATAATCCAGACAAAACGGTTTACCGGATCGGAAAAAACATTCTTGTGATCTATTAATATAGAAATACACTTTAAAATTTTACAAGTCTATAAAATATTGAATTTTTATAGAAACTCTCCATTCGTTTTTAGACATCCAATGATGACGGAACTAACGATAGTTGTATACTGAAAACCATATATAGAAATTCTAGAACGAGACTGTTTACGAACTAAGTTCTAATATATAAGTGGATAAAAACGAAGCCGAAATCAGAATCGTGACTGTCAAAAATCGAATAAAGAATACTTAAAACCGTTTATTACATACGACTTATAAGTTTAATAAAAAAGGGTCTGTAACCGATTGACATATCAACGAGATAAAAAGGGATCAAGAAACTTTACCGGGTAAAATGTGGGGAGTTAACCATCTTAACGAACATATACCGAAAATAAGCGAATTAAGTAACATATAAGGACTCACTCATTAGGTGACGTTAAAATATCTTACTAAGACAAACTTCCCCTTGAGTAATAGGTAGGTAAAAGGTGTTAAAATTATAACCACGTACTGACGAGAAATTTCTTCTATTTTAGTGGAATTATTTAACTTGTCATATAGTTCATAAAATTTAAATATATACAAAAACCTCTTTTATTGTTGAAATATACTTCAACGGAAGAGAGAGAGAGAAAGAGAGAGAGAGAGTACATGTGTGTCTCTATACCATGTCGAGACACTAAAAAAAGGTTACACTGATAATCTGAAAAAGAATTAATTCCTGTATTGAATCAACGTCTTAATATATTTTGACTTTTAATCTCAGAGAAATTTATCAATTTCAAAACACTTTATTAAGACAATTACTCCCACACCTTAAGAACCGAACACCTGACATCTTACCATTACACGTATATATCCGAAGTCTTTAAGACGTTTAGAGTATATTATGAAAGTACATATTAACATAATATGACCTCTATTACAGGTTTCCAAGATGACCAACAGTTTCTTACAAAGTTAGATTCTTATTAAGTACAGATCATAATTGGTGAAGGGTCTAAACACTGTGTAATTTTATAGTTCTAACTATAAACTTTAACTATAACTATAGGGTTTAGTCTCACTAATATAAGAAACGTCGGTTTCTACCTCTTCGAGATATGTCAGTCGTTTTTGTTCTGACCCTCGACTTGACACCAAGTCTAGTACTTGAGGAACAACAGTTTAACTCTGAATTTAACTTCTTTCATCCCTTTTGGTGATCTAGTAGGTCCATACTGGATTTAGTTTAGGGAATACTAATATGTCACCTTCATTCTTTATCTAAATTCCCTGATCTAGACTATCTGTCTGATGGACTACTTGATACCTGCCTCCAAGTAATGTAACATGCTCTGTCCCTAGTTCTGGTGGGGTTCTTTTTCTTTACGTTTTTTCCTTTTACCGACAGACTCCTCCGGAATGTTTATCGACACTTTTCTTCTCTTCGGTTTTCGTTTACTCTTTTCCTTTCTATAAGAGTAAGCTTACGTCTCAAGGTTTCTTATCGTTCCTCTCTATCGTTTCGGAAGAAGTCGCTAGTTACGTTTCTTTATCTCCTTTTGTTGTCTTACTCTTTCTGATCTCTAAAGAAGTTCTTTTAATCTCCATGGTTCCTTTGTGAAGTACGTTTGTATCCGAGTTATTTCCTGTCTTTACCATACCTGGATTGTCTTCGTCTTCTATAAATCTTCTCCACCGTTCTTATGTGTCTTTTTGACATGTTTTTTCTCGAAGTACTGGTTCTATTAGTACTACCACACTAGTGAGTGGATCTCGGTCTGTAGGACCTTACACTTCAGTGCATCCGGAATCTTTCGTAGTGATGTTTGTTTTGATCACCTCCACTACCTTAAGGTCAACTCGATAAAGTTTAGCACTTTCTACTAAGACACTTTCACGACGTGAGTTATACGGTCGTTTAAACCTTTTGAGTCGTCACCGGTGTCCCGACCTTTTCCATGCAAAAGTAAGGTTAGGGTTTCTTTCCGTTACGTTTTGTTACGAGTTTGATGGCGTGTTAACGTGAATAGAGTGTACGATCATTTCATTACGAGTTTTAAGAGGTTCGGTCCGAAGTCGTTATGTACTTGACGTTTGAAAGTCTACAAGTTTGACCAAAATGTTTTCCGTCTCCTTGGTCTCTAGTTTAACGGCTATAGACGACCTAGTAGCTTTTCCGTTCTCTCAAGGTCTTTTTGTTGATAAAGACGAAATAACTGGTACGGTTTCGGAAACTGACACACCTAATGTTATTTGACACCTTTTAAGACTTTTTCTACCCGTATGGTCTGGTGAACTGGACGGAGAACTCTTTGGATATATGTCCAGTTCTTCGTTGTCAATCTTGACCTGTACCTTGTTGTTTGACCAAGGTTTATCCTTTTCCTCATACAGTTCCGACATATAACAGTGGGACGAGTAAATTGAAGATACGTCTCATGTAGTACTCTTTGCGACCCGACCTTCTTCGTGTTCGACCTTAGTCGTGATGGCCCTCTTTATAGTTGTTGGAGTCTATAGGTCTACTGTGGTGGGAATACCGTCTTTTACTTCTCCTTGGTTTTTCGGAGAACTACTTTCACTTTCTCCTCTCACTTTTTCAATCGAATTTCGGGTTGTAAGTCTTTTGCTTCTAGTACCGTAGACCAGGGTAGTGAAGTACCCTTTATCCACCCCTTTGTCACCTTTGTCACATTCTAAAAAAAACCACCCCCCTCCCCCGAGGTTTTAGTGACGTCTACCACTAACGTCGGTACTTTCATTTTCTGTGAATGAGGAACATTCCTTTTAATACTGGTTGTATCTGTCGTATAATTTTTCGTCTCTGTAATGAAATGGTTGTTTACAGAACAGATCAGTTCCGATACCAAAAAGGTCACCAGTATATACCTACACTTTCAACCTGATATTTCTTTCGACTCGTGGTTTCTTAACTACTAAAAATTGACACCACAACCTCTTCTGATAACTCTCAGGGAACTTGACGTTCCTCCAGGTTGGTCAGATAGGATTTCCTCTAGTCAGGACCCACAAGTAACCTTCCTGACTACGATTTCGACTTTGAGGTCATGAAACCGGTGCAGTACCCTTCTCAGCTGAGTAACCTTTTCTGGGATTACAACCCTCCCTAACCCCCGTCCTCCTCTTCCCCTGTTGTCTCCTACTCTACCGACCTACCGTAGTGGTTGAACTACGCGTTCTCAAACCCACTTGAGGTCCAAAACCACTACCTGTCCCTCCGAACCGCACGATGCCAAGTACCCCAGTGTTTCTCAGCCTGTGGTGACTCACTGACTTGACTTGACTTGACTTGACTTTTATAGTTCAAAGATTTTCTCTACTCTTATATTCTGGTGGAATGGACGTAGTACTCTTTGGACATACGTCCAGTTCTTCGTTGTCAATATTAATCTGTACCTTGTTACCCGACCAAGTTTTAACCTTTTCATCATACACTTCCGACATATAACGGTGGGACTAATAAATCGAATATACGGCTCATGAAGTACACTTTACGGTCCGACCTACTTCGTGTTCGACCTTAGTTCTAACGAGATCTTTATAGTTATTGGAGTCTATACGTTTACTATGGTGGGCTTACCTTTTTTTCACTTCTCCTTGATTTCTCAAGGAACTACTTTCACTTTCTCCTCTCAATTTTTCAACCGAATTTTGAGTTGTAAGTCTTTTAAATCTAGTACCGTATACCAGGGTAATGAAGTATCGTTATCCTCCCCCTTTTTTCAACCTTCGTCACTGTCTAAAATAAAACAACCCGAAGTCTTAGTGACGTCTGACATTGACGTCGGTACTTTAAGTTTATACGAACGAAGAACCTTCTTTTCGATACTGTTTGGAGTTGTTGTATAATTTATCGTCTCTATGGTGTAACGGCTGCTATCAGGCATATCAGTTTCGATACCAAAAGTCCATCAGTACATACCTAAACTATTAACCTCGGATTCTTCCGACTCACAGTTTCTTGACTACGAAAGTTTGACACCACGACCTCTTCTGAGAACTCTCAGGTAACCTCTGGGTTGGTCAGGTAGGATTTCCTCTAGTCAGGACCCACAAGTAACCTTCCTGACTACGACTTCGACTTTGAGGTTATGAAACCGGTTGAGTACACTTCTCAACTGAGTGACCTTTTCTGGGACTACGAACCTCCCTAACACCTGTCCTCCTCTTCCCCTGTTATCTCCTACTCTCCCAACTTACCGGAGTGGATGAGTTACCTGTACTCAAACTCGTTTGAGTCCCTCTATTACTTCCTGTCCTTTTAGACACACGATGTCAGGTAGCTCAGAGTTTCTCAGTCTGTACTGACTTGTTGACTTGATGTTTTATAGTTCTTATTTAAATTTTTTCTTGCTTAATTTTAAAGATTTTTAAGAAACTATTGTCACTTTTTATTAGTTTATGTACTTTTCATCAAGTAAGATTTTTATCCTCGCTGATTACGAAGTCACTTTGTAAGTCAGTCAAGTTTGCGAAAGTACAGGATGAAAAACGTTAGGGTACTTAGTGTCGTACCGTCCGGAGAGACAGGTAGTGGTTGAGAACCTCAAGTGAGTTTGAGTACAGGTATCTCAACCACTACGGTAGATCGGTGAATAGGAGACAGCAGGGGAAAAGGAGGACGAGGATTAGGGAAGGTCGTAGTCTCAGAAAAGGTTACTCAGTTGAGAAACGTACTCCACCGGTTTCATAACCTCAAAGTCGTAGTCGCAGTCAATAAGGTTACTTGTGGGTCCCGACTAGAGGTATATCCTACCTGACGAACCTAGAGGAACGTCAGGTTCCCTGAGAGTTCTCAGAAGAGGTTGTTGTGTCAAGTTTTCGTAGTTAAGAAACCACGAGTCGAAAGAAGTGTCAGGTTGAGAGTGTAGGTATATACTGGTGACCTCTTCGGTATCGTAACTGATCTACCTGAAAACAACCGTTTCATTACAGAGACGAAAACTTATACGATAGATCCAACCAATATTGTAAGGAAGGTTCCTCATTCGTAGAAAATTAAAGTACCGACGTTAGTGGTAGACGTTACTACAACCTCGGGGGTTTTTATTTCAGACTGTGACAAAGGTGACAAAGGGGTAGATAAACGGTACTTCACTACCATGCTCTACGGTACTAGAAGTAAAAGACTTACAACCCGAAATTCGGTTGAAAAAGTGAGAGTAGTTCTCCGAAAAATCAAAGAGAAGTAAAAGACGATATTCCCACCACAGTAGACGTATAGACTCCAATAACTATAAAGAGGACCGTCACGACTAAGGTTGAACACAAAGAAGGTCGGGTCGCAAAGAGTATTACATTAGACGTATATTCAATTTATCGTCCCACTGTTATATGTCGGAACTTCACGAGGAAAAGAATAAACCTTGGTCAGACAACAAGGTACAGGTCAAGATTGACAACGAAGAACTGGACGTATATCCAAAGAGTTCTCCGTCCAGTTCACCAGACCATACGGGTAGAGAAAGTCTTAAAAGGGTGTCAAATAACACTAGGTGTGTCAGTTTCTGAAACCGTATCAGTTATTTCGTCTTTATCTACACAAAGACCTTGAGAGAACGAAAAAACTACTAGGTCGTCTACAACCGCTAAACTAGAGACCAAGGAGACGGAAAAGATTTTGGTCGAACTTGTAGACCTTTAAGCGTCAAGTACATAACGACTTCGGACCGAACCCCTTAAAACTCGTAATGAAATGATCGTACACTCTATTCACGTTAACACGTCATCAAACTCGTAAGAAACTGTAACAAAAAGGAACCCTAACCTTACTTTTGACTGGAAAAGGTCAAGACACAGGTGACGACAAAAGAGGTTTAAACGACCATATAACTCACGTCGTGAAAGTGTCGTAGTAGAAAGTGCTAAACTTTATCGAGTTGACCTTAAGGTAGTGGAGGTGATCGAAACCAACATCACTACTAAAGATTGTGGGTGAATGAAGTGTAAGGTCCTACAGACCGAGATCCACTCACTAGTGTGGTAGTACTAATAGAACCAGTACTTCGAGAAAAGACATGTCAAGAAGACACATAAAAATGGTGGAGAAGATTTATAGAAGACGAAGACAATCCAGGTATGGTAAAGACAGAAAATAAATCGGGTAGAAACGTACTTTATAGGGGAACCATAGAGATTAAAAGAACTTCTCTAGAGATCAGAAAGGGTAAGACAACAAAAGGAGATAAAGAAACGAAACTGGTGACTCCTTCCGAAAGAATAGAGAGGAACGATAAGAAACCTCGAGACGTAAGTCTACGAATATAGAAAGGAAAAGAGGAAACAAAAAATAAAGAGAGGAAAAGTGTCGATAAAAATTGCGGAGGAGTCTGTCGGTAAAACGAACAAACGTAAATAAAAAGTACTCCCACTAGAACTAGGGGCAGAGGACATGTTACAGTGCTTGGAAGCACGTATCAAGTAGTCCGTGAGACAGATAGTCGAGATCAGGGAATTAGATAAAGACTGAAAGTGACACCCTCGAAGGGACCACCGAGTCTCCAATTTCGTAGACGGACGTTACGTCCTCTGGACTCAATATAGGGACCCAGTCCTTCTAAGGGACCTCTTCCTTAACCGTTGGGTGAGGTCATGAGAACGGACTTTTTAGGGTACCTGTCTCTTCGGACTATCTGATGTCAGGTACACTAGCGTCTCAGTCTGTACTGACTCACTGTATTATTCCTTAAAGTAAATCCAGTATGGACTTACCAGATCACCAAAAGGGGTGAAAGAAGTTAAAGTCAGACTTAAACCGTTATTCCTCAAGTACTGGACTCGGTGTCAGTCGAGGACCAGAACAAAAACGACTGACATATCTCCAAGAGGTTGAAACCGACGTGTCTTATATTAGTTAGACTAAAACTACAACTGGTAGACCACTACAGGTACACATCTCAGAAGAGAACACAATAAAATTCTCGTACAAACGATACTGGTCACGAAAGAAAACCGTTTTGAGATAATCGAAAACGGGACGAAGTAAGGCATGAGGTTCCGGTTTAAACAGACAATGAGGTCCACAAAGAACTGAACAATGAAAACGTAAGGTCAGGGGATACTACTTTTCCTGTAGAAAAAACTCACAATCAAGATTTTCCAGAACATTCAGAAGTATCTTGGTAAGTTCGAGTCAAAGAAGTCACAATGACCAGCCCTGTATCTGAACTTAATGACACTATAACTTACCAAACGGAACCTTTACTTGTCTCTAGTAAGACAGCGAAAACTCTAACGGAGGTTCATGACGAAAACCTGAGAAAACAACTGGTACTACCCATGAGGTAAAGAAGATTCCCTAAGGACGGACGTCATCATCTATATTAACAATAGACTCAATTTAAGTGGGTAACGTCAGGTAAAATCAAGCGACTAAGGATCTTACAGCTACAAGTAAGAACGATAGAGGACAAACTAGACAAAGTAAAATGGAACTAAGTACCTGGACTGTAAGGTCCAAGGATACGTTATAACGAGAAATGTCGTAGCCTGGAACGAAGGTAGTGGTCAGTGTAGGTGTTGACGAAACCGAGGTAGGGAAGTAAGAAAGACCTCAATAAAGAGGTGACTAGAGGTCATCGTATAACCCGTGGATGGCTGGACCCCTCAAGGGGAAAGACATAGGATAGTGAAACGGAAAAGTATGACAAGTACCCCAAGAGTTCCGTTCTTATGACTTTACCAAACGGTAAGGGAAGAGGTCACCTGGTGTAAGACAGTAATCAAGTGATTTAATCAATCCTTTCCATTAATATCGGTGAAAAGGAAAAGACATCAACTTATATAACAGGAAAATTTTTATTGTTTATACAAGTCAAGTCAGTGAGTAGTACAGGTTGAGAAGCGCTGGGGTACCTGACGTCGTGTGGTCCGGAGGGACAGGTAGTGGTAGAGGACCTCAATGAGTTTAAGTACAGGTAACTCAGTTACCACGGTAGGTTGGTCGAGTAGGAGACAGTAGGAGGAGAGGAGGACGGGGGTTAGGGAGGGTCGTAGTCCCAGAAAAGTTTACTCAGTCAAGAAGTGTAGTCCACCGGTTTTATAACCTCAAAGTCGTAGTCTGGAAGGTTACTTGTGAGTCCTAATTAGAGGAAATTCCACCTGACCAACCTAGAAGAACGTAAGGTTCCCTGAGAGTTCTCAGAAGAGGTTGTGGTCTCAAGTTTTCGTAGTTAAGAAACCGTGAGTCGAAAGAAATCTCAGGTTTAGAATGTAGGTGTGTACTGATGACCTTTTTGGTATCGGAACTACTCTAACTGGAAACAACTGTTGCATTACAGAGACGAAAAGTTTATATAATTACAATTATTAAAATGTAATCAATAAAGAGAATAACGTTGTCAATGACTCCTGAGTACTACAATATTTATGACACTGTTCACACAAGTTACATCATGGGTTAAAGTGATAGTTTTGTAAGAGTTCATAACCCATAATGGTAAAAGTCTGTTACGTTAAAATCCTTTAATGGGGTTACAAATCACCGACTTGGTCTTAATCTTTAAACTGACTTAAAAAAAAAAGGAGAGAGTCCAATGTTTATTCGTAAAAGAAGGGGTGAAATGAAGGAGGGACGTATGACCTATATATCCTACTCTATTTAAGGTTGTTACCAAAAACGATTTCGAAACTTCGATAATCTGAATGTTTTAAAGTTGTCAACTTAGAAAAAGTATAATTAATTAAGTAAGGATCTTTAAAGTCCCGTCATTAATAATGACAAAAAGTGATCCTCGATATAAATTGTGGTTCGTACAGTTACCAGTTTTGACAGAAATAATTTTTCAGTTTCTTTTTAGTATGTACTAAAAAGAATAAGTGGATAGGAGTCTCTCAAAATCCTAACTATCTCGTATTTAAGTTTCTTTGTCTCAGTTACAAACTACAGACTGTAGAGATTTGTATAAACACTCATTCATCGTTCCCTTAAAAAGTTTCTTTCTACAATGTTTTCTTTAAAAACTTCAGTGAGTAAAAGAATTCGAGGAGTTATGTTTGACGGTCAGTATTACTTAAATTAGAAATTCAGTGTCTGATGTCCTTTGGGTCCCACACTACACTTCCTTTCAACACTATACTTCCTTTCACCACTTAGGTAAGATCATTAGGTAAGATCGTAAGATCCCTTAGGTAGGAATGTTCCCGAAAATTCTGACCTAATATGTTTTTATTCCGACCTCCATTTTATGAGGTTAAGATCGAAAGGGAAGAGAACCCAATGTCGGAGAATCCCTTCTAATCTTTATAAGTATATTAATACTCTTTTGGATTCTTACAACTTTACACAACGGTACTGTATTAGACCCTCTCCTGTGTCCGGAGATCCTCTTCAGACTCCATTATCGATACTACCTCAATTCACGATTCATACATTGTCGAGAAAAGACTTACGACTGTCTGTGATTAATTCGTTGTTGGCATATTTAACAAAATGTTTATTTCTTTGACGACGTCTTCAGAATCTTACTGAAAGGGGTTCTCTTGTATGAGCAATTAGGATTTCGGCTCTAAACTTCGTGGTGTACGACCTAAACCTTCGATGACAGATTCTTACTTTATAAATCGGAAAGATCCACTTCTGACTACTACGGAAAAAATCCACTCAAGATACTTTAATGGTTTTACCATTATGATGTCCACTTTAAAACCTTGAACTTATTTGTTTGGTTAATTATTTAATCTTATTATCACATTCTACCTCCTTAGTACACATGATGACCTGCGGATACATTATAAAATTACAGTAGTACGATTCCAATAATGAGATCAAGAGATCATAGAAAACTTAACACAAGTTGTAAGACGTGTTCGTTTCACTTCACACACACCATCATCAACTGGAGTGATAACACTCAACGACTTCGAACAATTTTTTACTGAACCTTTTGGACCTCTACTATTCTCATTTCCGTGTATGTATTAGAGAATACCCTTTTTTTTCTTTTTTTAGAGAGATTTCGTTAAAGACACCCCTCTTATATAATCAGTCTTAAGAGATCTCTTTTTTTTTAGGTTATATATACTTTACAATTTAATCTCTCACACACACACACACACACACACACACACAATAGACGGTCGACCTCTTGGTCCTTTTTGGCATTAAGTCAGGGTTAGACTTGTAGATTCTTGACCCTCCTGTTACTACATTCAGAACCAAACTCTCAGACTTTCGGACTCTCGGTTGTTTTTGTTACAAAATCCCGTCCTCTTCTGTCTACAAGACCGAGTTTGTTTCTCTGGTCGAAACGGG
Organism: Capra ibex; assembly: GCA_006410555.1. Lineage (NCBI taxonomy): Eukaryota > Metazoa > Chordata > Mammalia > Artiodactyla > Bovidae > Capra > Capra ibex. The sequence continues at coordinate 1,300,105 of SJYO01029800.1, read as the reverse complement.
AAAAAGATGGAGAAACAAGATAAGTCCGGAACTTTCCTCACCTAGTATGGGTGAGAGTAACCATTCTTCCAAGAAATGAGTCGGACGACTAAGTTTATACTTAGGGAAGGTCCTTGTGAGAGTGTCTATATGGGTCTTTATTACAAAACAGTCGATAGACCCGTAGAAATACTTGGAACATGGAATTACCAGGCAATTATCATGTACTACGACCCTCCCTAACCCCTGTCCTCCTCTTCCCCTGCTGTCTCCTACTCTACCGACCTACCGTAGTGGCTGAGTTGCTTGTACTCAAACTCACTTGAGGCCCTCAACCACTACCTGACCCTCCGGACCGTACGACGTTAAGTACCCCTACGTTTCTCAGCCTGTACTGACTCACTGACTTGACTTGACTTGACTTGACTTGACTTCGGTCAGTTCAATTGTATTTTAATTAGTAGTACTGCCCCCACCCAACTAACAAAAAAGTTAGTACTTACGTCTAATATTTATAACCGTGTCGTAAGATTTTAATACATACCGGTATAGAGGGGTATCTGTTTGATTGACCTTATGGACTCCTTCCCACGATCCATAACCGTGAAAATCACGGTCAACTAAGACTCGAGGGGTCTACCACGATCACCATTTCTTGGGTGGACTGTTTCTCCTCTACATTCTCTGTACCCAAGTCAGGGACCCAACCCTTACAAGGGACCTCCTCCCGTACCGTTGGGTGAGGTCATAAGAACGGACCTCTCAAAGTACCTGTCTCTTCGGAACGTCCGATGTCACGTATCACAGTGTTTCTCAGTCTGTGTTGACTTCACTGAATCGTGTGTGTGTGTTCATTGAGATAATACTTCAATCCCTATGTGGACCCTTTGTTCCACTATGACGAAACGTGAAAAGAGATGGAAAACTTTTACGGACAATCTAAAAAGAGGGACCTCCGTTTCAAACCATAACCGTCATTTACATTGTACAAGAATGTATGAGAGGGGACCGTGTCGGGACGTGGGGTTAAGAGTCGGGGTATCTTCCCACTTCACAACGTGACTCACAAGACGAGTAAACAAACCTAAGATTTTAGTACGTAGACAAACCTGTCCTTAAAACAGTCGAGACCATTGTTTTATAATGAGACTTTCATCACACATAAAGTAAATTGATGACCGGTGTTTATTTTCAATTTTTGTTTTTTTAAACAACAACCGTTGAAGGAATTTATTGGAGGAGTTTATCTTGTCGAACAGACCGGAGTCTGGTAATAAATTGAAAATTTTTATAAAAATGTTTGTCCTTTTTCTGTCGTTTCCTAAAGTTCTTCCTTCGGTTTTGACAGTGTTGTGACTATTGAATCAGGGTTCAAAAAGGTTTTCTATTTAAGAACGGGGATTTTGAAAATAAGAAAGTTCCCCAAACGTATTATCAATATAACCAAATTTTTTTGGAAAGGGTGGGAAGTAATCGTTTTTATGAATAAAGATGGAACCCTTATAAGAAATTCTTTGAAACAATGATCATAAATTTTAGGTATTTGATATTGTACAACGACACCTTTTTCATATTGGACTTTCGTATTATAATATGTATTATAATGTAAATATTTTACTAAAACGATCAACATTCTTTCATAATAATAAATTTCAGTCATATAGTACAGTATACTGATATACTAAAAAATAAAAATAAATGATACTATTAAAACTAAAAAAAGATAATTTATCAGAGTTATGTTATGATAATTACACACCATTATTACAGAAACACTAATAATCTATTATCTATTATTACAGATAATAAATTCGCTATGATTACATATATACTGTAAATTTTTACCATTACTATATAACGAAACGATTCCTTAACGATTATAGATAAAGTCAAGATTTTGACAAACTTAGAGAATTGTCTTCTTCTGAATTCACCACACTCATATTCGTTATAGGTTTCTCTTCTATCTGTCTTTTATACAATAAATATGAAAGAACAGAAGTAACACTAAAATTCGTAATAAGTTATATAATTATTACGGAGGGATTAGACTTAAATATTCAGGAAATACGGTTTTAGGTCTCCTGACCTAAAAGTAAGGTTAGGGTTTCTTCCCGTTACGATTTCTTACAAGTTTGATGGTGTGTTAACGTGAGTGAATGGAATCGTTTCATTACGAGTTTTAAGAGGTTCGGTGCGAAGTTGTCACTTGGTACTTGAAGGTCTACAAGTTCGACCTAAATCTTTTCCGTCTTCTTGGTCTCTAGTTCAACGGTTGTAAGAAACCTAATATCTTTTTTTTGTTCTTTTAAGGTCCTTTTTTTTTTTAGATGAAGACGAAATAACTGATGTAGTTTCGGAAGCTGACATATCTAGTGTTGTTTGACCTTTCAAGAAGTTCTCTACACTTATGTCTGGTGGAAAGGACGGAGGACTCTTTAGACATACGTTTAGTTCTTCTTTGTTAATCTTGGTCTGTACCTTGTTACCTGACTAAGTTTTAACCCTTTCTCATGCAGCTCCGACATATAACAGTGGGACGAAAAAATTGAATATCCGTCTCCTGTAGTACACTTTAGGGTCCCAACTACTTCGTGTTCGACCTTAGTTGTAACGACCCTCTTTATAGTTATTGAAGTCTGCACGTCTACTGTGGTGGGAGACTTTCACTTCTCCTTGATTTCTCGGAAAACTACTCCCACTTTGTCCTTTCACTTTTTCGACCGAATTTTAAGGTGTAAGTTGTTTCTTTTTAGTACCACAGAGCAGGGTAGTGAAGTACCGTTTATCTACCCCTTTGTTACCTTTGTCACTCTTTGAAATAAAAGAACCCGAGGTTTTAGTAAAGTCTACCACTGACGTCGGTACTTTAATGCTGGGACATACGTTCTGTCCTTTTTTCTGTGTCTACACATATTGCCTGATAACCTGAGTCTCCCTCTCCCTCTCCCACCCTACTAAACCCTCTTACCGTAAGATTGTACATATGATAGTACATTCTTAACTTAGCGGTCATATACAGACTGCGTCCTATGTCGTACGAACCCCGACCACGTACCCCTACTGGGTCTCTCTACAATACCCCTCCCTCCACCCTCCCCCCAAGTACAAACCCTTGCGTACATTCTTAATTTCTAAAATTTTAAATTTTTTATTTTTTTTGATTTTTTTATTTTTTTTTATTATTTTTTTTCTGTGAATGAGAAACCTTCTTTTCGATACTGGTTGGATCTGTCGTATAATTTTTCGTCTCTGTAATAAAACGGTTGTTTCCAGACAGATCAGTTTCGATACCAAAAAGGTCATCGGTACAAACCTCCACTCTCAACCTGAGATTTCTTTCGATTCGCGACTTCTTGACTACGAAAACTTGACACCCTAACATCTTCTGAGAACTCTCAGGCAACCTGACTTTCCTCTAGGTTGGTCAGGTAGGATTTCCTTTAGTCAGGACTTATAAGTAGTCTTCCTGACTACGACTTCGACTTTGTGGTTATGAAACCAGTACGCTACGATTAATGACTGAGTGATCTTTTCTAGGACTATGACCCTTTCTAATTTCCGTCCTCCTCTTCCCCTGCTGTCTCCTACTCTACCAACACACCGTAGTGGTTGAGTTACCTGTACTCAAACTCGTTCGAGGTCCTCAACTACTACATGTCCCTTCGAACTGTGAGACGTCAGGTACCCTAGGGTTTCTCAGTTTGTACTGACTCGCTGACTTGACTGACTGACCTGGTTTTAGTTTCATATATTCATAAACCTTTGCATTACGACTATAAAATTACATTCACATTGGTGAATTTCGTTTTAAAAATATTCGACAACAAAGTCACGTTATAAATGAGGTACGTTATGTTTTAATGAAAATAAACTGTTTTTATAAGTTTCAAGGAAATTAGATATTTTGATTCTCGACCAAAAAACCTTTCTATTTGTTCTGACTTTTTGGAAAACGGTCTGAGACGGTCTTCTTCTTTCTCTACTGGTTTATTTGTTTTATTCTTTACTCTCTCCTCTTTATTGTTGGTTATGAGGTTTTGTGTTTTATAGTATTCTTTTATACTTGTCAATGCATGAGGTTTTTACTCTTTAGATCTAGTGAACCTGTTCAAAGATCTTTGTATGTCAGACGGTTTCAACTCATTTCTTCTTTGCATTAAACTTGTTTGACTAGTGATCTTCTCTTTATCTTATACACTGAATTTTTGAGGAACGTTTGTCTTCAGGTCCGGTCTACAGAAGTGACCCCTTAAGATAGTTTGTATATTTCTTGAACACAGAATATGGGTAAGAAGAGTTTGAGAAGGTTTTCTTACTACTCTTCCTTCGTTAGGATTTCAGTAAGATACTTCGGTGGTAGGGGGACTATGGTTTAGGTCTGTTGCTGGGATGGGTTTTTATTTTAGTGTCCGGTTATATAAACTACTCGTATCTAAAATTTTAGAAGTTGTTTTATAATTGTTTGACTCAGGTTATTATGTATTTTTCCTAGTAGGGAGTACTGGGTCTACCTAAGTACAGTCCCAGTGTTCCTGCCAAGTTGTATCCGTTTAGTTAGTCACACTATGTGGTGTATTTGTTTACTTTTTCGTTTTTGGTGTAGTGGTAGAGTTGTCTACTTCATATTCATAAACTATTTTAAGTTGTAACTAAGTACTAATTCCCTTTTTTTTTTTTTTGGAGAACGGTTCCATGTCTCCATTGTAAAGAGTTGTATTATTTTCACTAAATACTGTTTGGGTGTTGGTTGTATTATGACTTTCGAAAGGACGATTTAAGACCTTGTTCTTTTGTTCATGAAAGTGTGAATAGTAAAGAGAAGTTATATCATAACCTTCAGGAAAGGTGTTGTTAGTCTGTTCTTTTTCTTTATTTTCCATAGGTCTAACCTTCCCCTCTCCATTTTTGACAGTAATATACTTCTACTGTACTATAAGATGTGTCTTTTTTGGATTTCTTAGGAGAGTTTTTGAGAATCTGGACTATTTATTTAAGTCGTTCTATCGTCCTATATTCTAATTATGTGTCTTTAGACGACGACGTAAAGAAATGTGATTGTTACTTTAAAGTTTTTCTCTTTCGTTTCTTTTGAGGGTAAATTTTAGTCCAGTTTTTATACATCCTTATTTAAATTGTTTCCTAGACTACTTTCTGTGTGTGACTCTAGATATTTTGTTACTATTTCTTTTATTTTCTACTAAGTACCTTTCTATCGGTACTAGGAATAGTTTAATGAATACTATAAAAAGTGTCTTGATCTTTCTTATTGGGATTTTACATATACTTTGTTGTTTTCTGGGTCTGAAGGGTTCCATTAGAACTCCCTTTTTTTTATTTCGACCTCCGAAGGTCTGAAGTCTGTTATGATGTTTGGATGTCATTAGTTTTGTCGTTCCATAACCGTGTTTTTGTATGTTAATCTAGTAACGTTGTCTTGTCTCTCGTGTCTTTACTTAGGTGTGTAGATACCAGTTAATTAGAAAGTGTTTTCCCCGTTCTTATATGCTACCTCTTTTCTGTCAGAGAAATCGTTCATCACAACCCTTTCGACCTGCCGACGTACATTTAGTTACTTCAATCTTGTGTAGGAGTGTAGTATGTGTTTTTATCTGAGTTTTATCGAACTTCTGAATTTCATATTCTACACTGTGGTATTTTGAGTATTTTGTGTTCGTTGTGAAAGAGCCTGTATTTAGTATCGTTACAAAAGAATATAGTCATTATCACTCACTTCAGCGAGTCAGCACAGGCTGAGAAACGCTGGGGTACCTGACATCAGATGGTCCGAGGAGATCGGTACCCTAAAAGGTCCGTTATCAGGACCTCATCCAACGGTAAAGGAAGAGGTCCCCTAGAAGGGTTGGGTCCCGAGCTTGGACCCAGAGGGCGTAACATCTGTCTACGAAATGGTAGACTCGGTGGTCCCTTCGGAGAATATAGTCATAAGGTTCCGTTTTCTTTAATTTCGTTTTTTATTTATTTACTCTGGATTAGTTAGAATTTTCAAAAAACTGTCGTTTCCTTTGGTATTTGTTTTACTTTTCTTTTGGATACCTTATACTCTTTATAAACGTTTACTACACTGGTTGTTCCCCAATTATAGGTTTTATATATTTGTCGAGTTATTGTTTTTTGTTTTTTAAGTTGTTTTTTACCTATCCTCTGGATTTGTTTGTAAAAAGGTTTCTTCTATGTGTTTATCGGTTGTCCATGTGCTTTTATATACAAATTGTGACAATTAATAATCTCTTTATGTCTAGTTTTGTTATGCCTCCATAGTGGAGTGGTCAGTCTTACAGGTAGTATTTTTTCAGACGTTTATTATCTAAGACCTCTCGTACACCTCGTTTCCCTTGGGAGGATATGACAACTATCCTTACATTTAGTCACATTGGTGACTTTTTATCGTACATTCAAGGATTTTTTAGATTTTATCTCGATAACATACTAGGACGTAGGGTCAGGACCCGTATATAAGTCTTTTCTTCTTTCGAATTAAACTTTTCTATATACGTGAGGTTACAAGTAGTCAAGTCAAGTCAAGTTAGTGAGTCAACGTTGTCATCAACTTATAAAGTTAACCAGTAAACTGTAGTCTCTAGATGTCTTTTTCAACATTGGACTAACTTTTTCGTAGTTTTTATTAAATTTGGGTTCAATTACCGATATTAAGATGTGTAAATATAAATTAAATATCCGTAGGTGGATTAGTAAACGGATGACTGCTTATTTTATGTACTTCTGTTCAACATTCATTTATATTTCTGTGTTAAAATAACAAGATATTCGAAAGACATTAGTAGTAAAATGAACTTTTCAGTCACAGTATTGAAGTTTCCGGTTAATGAGGCAAAGTTAATATTATTAAAGATTACTGGATTATGAGTACATACTGGATTAAGTAACGATCATCAGGGAGACTTTTTAGGTTCTATCTACAGTGTTGACATCAATATGTGTATTCGAACTACGTATATTTTCGATGTAGTATTAGGAACTCTTTCTGTTACATAATCAAAGGATAACGATGACATCGTATAATAGTGTTTGTGACCCGGAATTTTGTGGTATCTAAATGATAAAATGTCAATGTCTCAAGTCTTCACATTTTAGTCACAGGAACTTTCCGACAATGAAAATAAGAGAACGGAAAGGGTCAAAAATCTCCTATGTATATAAGGAACCTCGTACCGGGAAAGGAGGTAGTCTTTTACGTAGTAAGGTTGTAGTGGAAGACAAAAGTGTACAGGAGAGAGACCGAGACCAAGAGAACGGAGGGTCTATACTTTGGAATACTAATCTAATCTGGATGGACCTATTAGACACTATTAGAGAGAGGAGTTTTTAAAATTAGTATAGACCTTTTGGTAGAAATTATACAACCCATTATAATTATATCAGTGTCCAAGGGTCCCGATCCCACAGTTGTAATACCCTCAGTAATCAGATGTGTATGTTTGGTCTCTTGTACGAAGTCTTAAATTGTAAAAATGTCTTACTAAAACACTAATTACTGATAGTAATCGACAGACGTAAAATTAATATTTTTTTAAAATTACGAAGAGGACTATAACATTTGAAATGAGTTGGACTATAATATTAGGTAGACGAAACGATTTATTAAAGTTAAGACAATTGAATGAAACTTATGTTTTATGACCAATACCCCCACCGAGTCTTCCATTTCGTAGACGGACGTTACACCCTCTGGGTCCAAGCTAGGGACCCAACCCTTCTAGGGGACCACTTCCTTTACCGTTGGGTGAGGTAATGAGAACGGACATTTTAAGGTACCTGCCTCCTCGGAACACCCGATGTTAATTACCCCAACGTTTCTCAACCTGTGCTGACTCGCTGAAGTGAAAGAAAGGGAATTCTTTGTGACATGAGTTGATAGTTTAATGTATAAAACCTAATCTGTAAAACACTCCCTATTTTCATGTTTCTATCTATTCTTCACTAGGGACAGTTTTTACTATTCTTCTTGAACCTCCAAAAAAGGTTAATGGAAAACTATACCTTAAGACCATTTCTCATCGAGTCGATCATTCCTTAAGTAGACGTCACGTCTTCTGAGACCAAGTTAAGGACCCATTCCTTCTAGGTGACCTCTCCCCTAACCGATGGGTGAGGTCAAAAGAACCCAAAAGTACCACCAAGTCGACCATTTCTTAGGTGGACGTCGCGCCCTCTGGACCCAAACTAGGGACCCAACCCTTCTAGGGGACCTGCTCCCTTGTCGATGGGTGAGCTCATAAGACCGGACCTCTTAAGATACCTGAGACACCAGGTGCCCCAGCGTTTCTCAGCCTGTACTGACTTACTGAAAGTGAAACTATATCTTACGACCATTTCTTAAGTTTCTTAATCAGTAACCAAAACTAAAATTTTCTACCTTTCTTAAAACTGATCACCTCTATCTCCTCTCTTTCCGTAAGATCCCTTCCTCTTGGTAAACACTACTACATTCCTGTCTTTCGTACAGTAACCTTTGAATGGACGTCGTTCTGACTCCGGACTTAATACACGTACTGATCTACAATACGGAACTCTGTACCCAATCCTAGTCTAATACCTCTGTAAAATTACGATATACTGTTTCAACCTTAAGACCGTGTTACAGTTGGATAATTTATGAAGATTTTATCAACCACTAATAAGACGCTACCTAAATTCATGAATGAAACGAAGTCTGTAAACAAACACTATGTCCCCTACGTCATCCTTGGAACATGGAATTACTAGTCAATTATCATGTACTTTAAATCAGAAAATTAAACTGAAAACTAAACCAAAATAGTAAATTATGAAAGTTATGTTTGTCTAGTATAACACACAAACCCTTACACATTCATACATAAGAAATTTGTCGTACTAAACAACAAAAACAAGTCAGTCATTCAGCACAGACTGAGAAACGTTGGGGTACCTGACGTCGTCCGGTCCGAAGGGACAGGAAGTGATCGAGGTCCTCAAACGAGTTTGGGTACAGGAACTCAGCCACTACGGTAGGATGGTAGAGTAGGAGCCAGCGGGGGAAAGGGAGGACGGAAGTCAGAAAGAGTCGTGGTCCCAGAAAAGTCAACTCAGTCGAGAAGTGTAGTGCACCGGTTTCATAACCTCGGAGTCGAAGCCGTAGTCAGGAAGGTTACTGATAACTCCCTTACAAAGAGTCACTTTAAGAACTTTAAGAGGAAAGAGGTCTTCCCCCGCTGTGTCGGGAACACATTCATCCATCTGATCGAAAAGAGTCTAACATTTGTTCACAAACCTTTAATTCTCGAACATAAAATAGCATCGAGAAATGTTTAATTTTTTTTTTTTAGGGATGTCTTTTTCAACAAGTGAAATCTTTATGTATTTAAAGAAGTCTGGTCGTAAGTACATCATTAAGTACAACTAAAGGAGTAGACTCACAGACTATCTTTTAAAATATGGGGAGGGGATTCTGGAGTACTTTTTAAAGAACAAAGGTAAGAGATGTACCTAAAGAGAGAATAGTGTAATCTTCATTGGAAAAAAAGAGAAGTCAAATAGGAGTGAATATAATTTAGTCGTAAATTTCGGTAAACCCATATTTACATACTGTTCTAAGTATTCTGAGGACAGGGGATAAGTTAGAAACTAATTATATTTTAGTACAGCTACCGTACTCAAAAATGTAATCAACGATTGTGCAAGAAGAGGAAGTGTTTGCACAATTTAGTCTAACGAATTTCTCTACAATCTACCATTATAATTTTTAAGAGTATACAGAAGTACATTTAGTTGTTGATTTTGTAAATATTTACATGGACAAAAATTTGAAACGGAAGTCTTGGAAAGAGTTGGAGAGAAACGTGTAACATGTAAGTCCGGAAAGTTTAGAGGGGACAAGCTATAGAGGAACTTTACAGTATAATAATTTCGAATTGGAAGAGGACAGAGGATTACCCGAATAACGTAAGATTTCAATTAGAGTGAGTTAGTACGACATATGTATTATCTAATCTTGACTTATGAAGTAGATCCTAAAAACACACCTAAAAGCACTCAGACCAGACATAAAAATAAAAGAAAAAAGACTACACACACACACACACACAACGGAAACAGATTACAACCATAATTCCATTACGACTGGAGTATACTTCCCAACTCTTTCGAAACGAAGGGGGAAAGAAAAAAAAAAAAAAAAAATTTCTCCAATATATCTTAACCACAATTAAGAAATTTACAAACCGTCTTAAGAGATCATTATAGTTGACTCGAAACTTAAAAGAAATAGTCTTCAAAAATTTCATTAATAGAAAATTAGTAGACTTTGATAATACTAATAGATAAAGTAAAACTCACTCAAAGTCAGTAGACACGAAAAATTCTTTCGGTAGACAGAGGATTCCATAGTTTAAATAGACACATCTGGACAAGGATCATAAGGGAATAATAGGAAAACTCCCGAAACCTCAGACGTCACTATAAAGGAGAGAAGTAGTGACTATAACCTTTAAGTACAGAAATAGATCAAAGAGACTGATAGAATGATTTTTAAATAGTTACAAGAAAAATTTCTTAGTCGTAAAAGGAAATGATGATATTAGATGACTAAAACACAAAAGTGAAGGTAACTAAAGACGAGAGTGGAAATAATATAGAAAGGAACATAACGAAAGTTAAAGAAACCTAGAAAAAAGATCGAAGAACTTCAGTTTCATGTTCTCAGTATGGTTTAGAATAACCTCTGACTCCGTTTTCTTTTTAAGTCATTATAACTAGGGTAGAAATTAATTTTACACTTATTAAGAATATAGTGTCTAAAACGTAATTTTAAATAAAATTTTTATGATGTAATATCACATGAATAGACTTAATGACTCTCAAAACCACTAGAATTTTAAACGAAGACTCCATTCATGAAGTGATCGGACTGGAATCATGACCAGGACGAATTGATATCGAAAAATAATTCTTTATACATCCTATACTAAAACGAAGACATTACGAAAATTTTGTCGAGGGGTTACTGTCATTCAATCCCTTGGTGAAAAGTTAGTAAAGTACTGTAAGTGACAGAATTCGAACTCTCACATTTAATACGGAGAGAAAAATAAGTTTGGTTGGGAGATCGTAGAGTCTCTATGGGTCTACCTACGATGCCCCTCCCTCCTCCCACCCTCCAAGTCCTACCCCTTGTGCACATATGGACACCGTCTAAGTACAACTACATACCGTTTTGGTTATGTTATAACATTTCATTAATCAGAGGTTAATTTTATTTATTTAAATATAATTAGTTTTGTACAATAGTTGTAAATTTTCTTCACTCCTTTCACTGCCTCTAACTATAGATTGTATCCCCTACGACACCACAACTAAAAATTGAGGGACGACTTTATGTGACGTAATAAAAGAAAAATTTAATCTCCAGTAAAAATCTACAACAGAAAGTAGAGAGGAATTAAGTCAAGTCGTTATATATTAACAATAATACAAGATTATCGGAGGCGGTGGTTATGTTTAGAAAGGTCCCCATTAATGTTAATTCTAAAATCGTAGACTCTTTGTAATTTTAGAAGTTTGTTAATACACTTAACATCAAGATTTAGTTTTAATAAGACTTCTTTTCCTTACACTGAGTTGAGATAATCCTTTTTTTATGGTGTATGAAAGTCTACGAATTATTAACAAAGTCTACGAATTATTAACAAGAATCGTTTTATTTAATCACACGATTTTATATTACACTATGTTTTTATAACTTTTATTTCCCTACTTGATCTTGAGAGTGTATGACGACTGTCCTAATACTTAACCATGTTGGTGAGACTTTTTGAAAAATCGTTATACAGTTTAGATACTGGGTATATAACATCCTTGAACTTTTAGGATGTCCATAAAAACTTGGATTAAAATTAATCAATACGTTTGAACCCGTTGTGTGAAGGAAAGACCCAGTCGGAAGAGGTTTAACAAAACAAGTTTTAGTTCACTGAGAGTCAAGCTTATTTGAACTTTTTACGATACAATTTATTCTATTTCATCCTAAGTAACATTCTTTTGAAGTTTGGACATCGTTCATTAAACGTTTTACTTGGAAATGGTTTCCTTAAATCCCTCCGTTGTAAAAGGTTTTCAAAAATTTATACTTAAGCTAAAAAGAACGAGGAACCTTCTTTTCAATACTGTTTGTATCTGTCGGATAATTTTTCGTCTCTATAATGAGTCTTTAAAGTAAAGAACGATATTATATAATCTTATGGTAAATATACGAGTGGTTTTGTACATTTCTTACAAGTATCGGTGTGATAAGTATTATCTTTTTTGGACCTGGGTGAATTTACAAGAAACTGTGATCTTACTTATTTATCAACTCCGTAAAATTGTTTTAATTTAAGATATGTCTCTACTCACTAACTGAATATTAAAATACGTTATCTTTATCTACAACTTATTTTATAGTACTTACTCATGTGATGATAAAATATAGTATATTTAATTCAAGATTTTGTTCCTTATAAATAGATATTTAAATACATGGTACTATCATCAATGAAGTCTTATCCATTATCACTAAAGTTACCTCTGGTTTTCCCACGAAACACTTAGACTATTATAAGAGTTTAAAACACGACCTATGGACTCACACAAATCAAACATTTTTGAAACATAGACGTGTGCACAGGAAGAATTTGAAGACATAGATACAGACAATTTCATGAAGATATGTTTCAAAAATTTTTATATGTGTCTTTTTTTATTTTCTTTGTATACCATTAAAGGTGGTTCGGGAATACGAAACTTCCCTATTAACGTCGGAAAGTCTTTGGTCTTTGGATGGACGAGAAACCGAGTCTCTCATTTGTTTTACGACTAAACGACAGAACATGTCAATCCTCGACCCTTGTCTTGGTTTTATTTGTGGGTTCACAGAAGATTATGATACCTTCATTTACGAAACCACACGTACTTACTTACTTACTTGTTTAATTTTTTTTTACGTTGATTTATTGTTTGTTGTTGTTTTTTTTATTTTCATTTCCGTCGAGTTTGACTTACCTTCGACCCTTTCAATATCGAAGACACAATGACACATTCTCTGTATCTGTCCACCTGTTTACCACCCGACGTTAATAAAGTGTAGGGAGAATCTGTACCTCTCTGTCAACACTGAGTTTATTCGGTCTCCTAGAAATCTCTCAAAACTCAGATAATGTTAGGTCGAGATGAGAGAACCCGAGTCTTACCTCACCTCTCTGTGAAAGAAAAAGGTAAAAAGATATGACAATCTAAAAAAAAATGTGTTTAGCCTAATGTAAACTTTTAAGTATCCAGTCAAAAGTAAAATAGTAAGTAAGTACTAAATAAAGGGAAATTTATAATTAAAATACCTTTAAGATAGAAATTATGAGTATACTTTTAAGACTACTTAATTTTACCCGCTGATAATGTTTAATCGTACGAAGACTGTTTCCTTAAAATCGTACTAATTCTATAAAAGGAAATTATAAATGGTTCTGACTCATTGTTTAGGTATATTATACGGGAATTACATAAAAATTTTTATAACATCCTTGGACTTTTAGGATGTGCCTCTTCCGTTACCGTTGGGTGAAGTCATGAGAACGGACCTTTTAGGGTACCTACCTCCTCGGACCATCCGACGTCAGGTACCCCATCGATTCCCAGTCTGTGCTGACTCGCTGAAGTGAAAGTGAAAAGTGAAAGGACGTAACCTCTTCCGTTACCGTTGGGTAAGGTCACAAGAACGGACCTCTTAGGGTCCCCGCCACCTCGGACCACCCGACGGCAGATACCCTAGCGTGTCTCAGTCTGTGTTGACTTCGCTGAATCGTCTTCGTCGTCGTCTTTTAGGATGTCCATAAAAACTTGGATTAAAATTAATCAATACGTTTGAACCTGTTGTGTGAAGGAAAGACCCAGTCGGAAGAGGTTTAACAAAACTAGTTTTAGTTCATTGAGAGTTAAATTTATTTGAACTTTTTACGATACAATTTATTCTATTCCATCCTAAGTAACATCCTTTTAAAGTTTTGAAATCATGTCATTAAACGTTTTACCTGGAGATGGTCTCCTTAAATCCCTTGTTGTAGAAGGTTTTCAAAAATTTATACTTAAGGTAAAAAGAACGAGGAACCTTCTTTTCAATACTGGTTGTATCGGATAATTTTTCGTCTCTGTATTGAAACGGTTGTTTCCAGGTAGATCAATTTCGATACCAAAAAGGTCATCAGTACATACCTACACTCTCAACCTGACATTCCTTTCGACTCACGATTTCTTAACTACAAAAACCTGACACCACAACCTCTTCTGAGAACTCTCAGGGAACCTGTCGTTCCTCTAGGTTGGTCAGGTAGGATTTCCTTTAGTCAGGACTTATAAGTAACCTTCCTTACTACGACTTCGACTTTGAGGTATGAAACCGGTAGATTACGTTTCTTGACTGAGTAAACTTTTTTGGGACTTCGACTCTTTCTAACTTCCGTCCTCCTCTTCCCCTGCTGTCTCCTACTCTGCCAACTTACCGTAGTGAATAAGTTACCTGTACTCAAACTCATTTGAGACCCTCAACCACTACCTGTCCCTCCGGACCGCACGACGTCAGGTACCCCAACGTTTCTCAGTCTGTACTGACTCGCTGACTTGATAGGTAGCAAGTACCTTGTATACAAAAGTAAGTAAAAAGGGAACCTACACCCCAAATTTTTGTAAAAATCATGTTTTAAATACAACTATCTATTTTAGTGAAATTATTGTAAAAGATTTATACTCAAGTGGTCATATAAGTAACTGTTTGATCCAAAGTAACCGTCTTTTCAGTTAATATATCTCATTCTCTATAAAACGGTAAAGTTGACTTTAAATTTAAAATACGTTGTCTCATTTTGGTGTAGATGATCAATTTCCGGAAAAGAACAGTCATCGTAATGACGTAGTACTATTAGTTACTGACAAAGACTCTCTTTGATGGTCAGTCAGTTGTGACTTATTAATCATTTCTTTAACTGTTCCATCAGTCAATATGATTCTCGATTCTAAACAAATATAAAGTACGTATTCAAATTACCTAAATAATGGTTTCAATTACAGTTACCTAACTAGTGCCTGTGGTTCAATGCAAAAGAAACCGATAAATACTACTAAATAAAGATAGTAACAAGTATAATTTCACTTGTGAAGTGTGTCTCTCACCACAAACATCCGGAATTTCCCTACACGAAACTATTTTATTACTTTTTAGGTAAAAATGTGATTGACTAAATCTACGAAAATTTTTATAAAAAGAAAGTAAAGTTTTCCACGAACGAGACTCCAGTCACTACGACTTGTAAAAAATTTAAATTACTTATTATAATTATGATAAGTAAGAGATACTAACGTATCATCCACCATATTTAACGATAATATTTGGTCGTCGGACGTCTGGTTTAAGTAGAGGACCAACCCAAAATTGACTTGAAGTAGAACAAGTTCAAAATTAAATTAATGTTGAAAATTTTTATCTCTAAAAAAAAAAAATTTCATCAGTTAAACCCGCACGTAATAGTCACCGTTGTCAGTAGACTTCGATTCTTCACCAATGGAAAAATCTATCTCGAAACCCACAGGTCAAACGTGACGGTAAGTCAGATGCACATGTGTAAAAATAACAACGAGGAAGAAACAAATGTAATAGAACTTCCGGGGAAATGTCGACTCAAAAATTGAGGATTAAATTTATTAGACTTGTTATTGTTGTATATTTTATAACAAGATATAGACTTTTACTTTGTACAAGTAGTCTCTACGTTATTCCTCTCAAACCAAAGTTAGGGTTTAGATGAGGAATATATGATAGATTATTAACAGTTTGATAATTTAAAGGTAACCGAAATTGTTATAGAAAACACCTTACTTTCCTTAACCTACAGAGAAAACTAAAATTCTTAGATACTATGGGATTTTGTTATGTAAAAATTTCCTTTTATTATCTAATTTGGAATTAAATCTTACTAAGAAGTTCGAAATTGTTACGATGTAAGTATTCTTTGACAGTCGTGAGTTTTACCATGACGTCATCGAGGACAAGTCTCATTGACACGTACACAAATGTTGAGGATGTTGTTACTCATCCCAATGTAAATACGACAATTGGAGTTAAACCGTCCGACACACAGAAAATCACTCCTTTTTACTTTTCTCTAACAGATTATTTACCTTATATAGAGTCGAACGACGATTCATAGTTTGTAATAACAAGTATCTAAGAAAAAAAAAAAAAAAAATCTAAGAATAATGTCAGAACCAGTCCCAAGACATAGGAGACGTTTTATATACCCTCAGGTGCCCCAACCCCCACCCTACCAAACTAGTTAAATAAACATCTGATGGACTTATTGTGTTTACGGTGAGAGACTCCCTAGAAGTCCGCCTTGTCAAATATTTGATAGTCAAGTCAAGTCAAGTCAGCGAGTCAGCACAGACTTAGAAATGCTGGGGTAATTAGTGTCGTACGGTCCGGAGGGACAGGTTGTGGTTGAGGGTCTCAAGTGGGTTTGGGTACCGGTAACTCAGCCACTACGGTAAGTTGGTAGAGTAGGAGACAACAGGGGAAGAGGAGGAGGAAAGTTAGAAAGGGTCCTCGTCAGAAAAGATTATTCAGTCGAGAAGTGTAGTCCACCGGTTTCATAACCTCAAAGTTGAAGTCGTAGTCAGGAAGATTGCTTATAAGTCCTAACTAAAGGAAATCCTACCTGACCAACCTAGAGGAACGATAGGTTCCCTGAGAGTTGTCAGAAGAGGTTGTGGTGTCAAGTTTTCGTAACTAAGAAACCTCGAGTCGGAAGAAGTGTCAGGTTGAGTGTGTAGGTATGCACTGGTGACCTTTTTTGTATCCTGGAATTGATCTACCTTGAAACAACCGCTTCATTACAGAGACGAAAACTTATACGACGGATCCAACCAGTATTGAAAGGAAGGTTTCTCATTCGTAGAAAATTAAAGTACCGACGTTAGTAGTAGACGTCACTAAAACGTCGGGGTTTTTATTTCAGTCGGTGACAAAGGTGACAAATGGGTAGATAAACGGTACTTCACTACCCTGGTCTACGGTACTGAATCAAAAGACTTACAACTCGAAATTCGGTTGAAGAAGTGAGAGGAGAAAGTGAAAGTAGTTCTCCGAGAAATTAAGAAGATGTGAAAGACGGTATTCCCACCACAGTAGACGTATAGACTCCAATAACTATAAAAAGGGTCGTTAGTACTAAGGTCGGACCCGAAGGAGGTAGGGTCACAAAGAGTACTACATGAGACGTATACTCAATTATTCATCCCACTATTATATGTCGGAGTTACATGAGAAAAAGGATAAACCTTGGTCAGACAACAAGGTACAGGTCAAGATTGACAACGAAGGACTGGACGGAGAGTTCTCCGTATAGTCCACCAGACCATAAGGGTAGAGAAAGTCTTAAAAGGTGTCAAATAACACTAGGTGTCTCAGTTTCCGAAACCTTATCAGTTATTTCGTCTTTATCTACACAAAGACCTTGAGAGAACGAAAAAGCTACTAAGTAGACTACAACCGTTAAACTAGAGACCAAGGAGACGGAAAAGATTTCGGTCGAACTTGTAGACCTTCAAGTGTCAAGTACATAACGACTTCGGACCGAACCTCATAAAATTCGTAATGAAATGATCGTACACTCTACTCACGTTCACACACCATCAAACTCGTAAGAAATGGTAACGGAAAGAAACCCTAACCTTACTTTTGACTGTAAAAGGTCAGGACACTGGTGACGACGTAAAAGGTTTAAACGACTGTGTGACTCAGTCGTGAAAGTATGTTAGCAGAAAGTCCTAAACTTCATTGAGTTGATCTTAAGGTCGTGGAGGTGATCGAAATAAACATCACTACGAATGATTCCGGGTAAACTGAAGTGTAAGGTCCTACAGACGGAGATCCACACACTAGTGTGGTAGCACTAATAGACCCAGTACCTCTAGAAAAAACATGTCCAGAAGACACATAAGAACGGTGGAGAATTATAGAAGACGAAGACAATCCAGGTATCGTAAAGATAGGGAATAACTCGGGTACAAACGTACTTTACAAGGGAACCATAGAGATTAAAAGAACTGCTCTAGCGATCAGAAAGGGTAAGATAACAAAAGGAGATAAAGAAACGTGACTAGTGACCTCTTCCGAAAGAATAGAGAGGAACGATAAGAAACCTTACAACGTAAGTTTACCCATATATAGAAAGGAAAAGAGGAAACCAAAAGTGAAGGGAAAAGTGTCGATAAACATTCCGGAGGAGTCTGTCGGTAAAACGAAAAAACGTAAAGAAAAAGAAACTTTACCAGAACTAAGGACAGAGGACATGTCACAGTACTTGGAGGTAGGTATCAAGTAGTCCGTGAGACAGATAGACTATCTAGACAATCTAGGAATTTAGATAAAGAGTGAAGGGGACATATTAGTATTCCCTAAACTAAATCCAGTGTGGACTTACCGGATCACCAAAAGGGGTGAAAAAAGTTAAATTCAGATTAAAACCGTTATTTCTCAAGTACTAGACTCGGTGTCAGGTGAGGACCAGAACAAAAACGACCGACATATTTCGAAGAGGTAGAAACCGACGTTACTTATACTAGCTAAAGTCACAGCTGGTAGACCACTACAGGTACACATCTCAGAAGAGAACACAACAACCTTCTCCCACAAACGACACTGGTCACGTAAGAGAACCGTCTGGATATAATCGGAAACGGGGTGAAGTAAGACATGACGTTCTGGTTTAAACGGACAATGAGGTCCACAAAGAACTGAAGGATGAAAACGTAAGGTCAGGCGATATTACTTTTCCTATAAAAACCCCCCACAATCAAGATCTTCCAGAACATCCAGAAGTATCTTGGAAAGTTGAAGTCGAAGAAGTCGTAATGACCAACTCTATATCTGAACCTAATGGCACTATAACTTACCAAACGGAACCTTTACTTGTCTCTAGTAAGACAGTAAAAACTCTAACGTAGGTTCGTACGTAAAGTCTGAGAACAACTGGCACTACCGAAGAAGTAAAGAAGATTCCCTAAGGACGGGTGTCATCATCTATATTACCAGTAAACTCAATGTAAATGGGTAAGGTCAGGTAGAATCAAACGACTAAGGATCTTACAACTACAAGTCAGAATAGTAGAGGACAAACTGGTCAAGGTAAAACGGAACTGAGTACCTGGATTGTAAGGTCCAAGGATACGTTATAACGAGAAGTGTTGTAGCCTGGAACGAAGATAGTGGTCAGGGTAGGTGTTGACCTATAACAAAAACGAAACCGAGGTAGGGAAGTGAGAAAGACCTCAATAAAGAGGTGTCTAGAGATCATGTATAACCCATGGATGGATGGACTCCTGTAGAAAGTCACAAGATAGAAAAACGGAAAAGTATGACGAGTACCGCAAGAGTTCCGTTCGTATGACTTCACCAAACAATAAGGGAAGAGGTCACCTGGTGTAAGACGGTCTTGAGAGGTGACACTGCGTAGACAGGATCCACCGGGATGTACTGTACCGAATATCAAAGTAACTCAATCTGTTCCGATACCAGGCACACTAGTCTAACCGCTTAACAGACACAAACACCAAAGTCAGACAGACGGGATACTACGGGAGAGAGCCACGGATGACAGAATGAACCCAAAGAGAATGGAACCTACACTCCATAGAGAAGTACCGACGAGGTCGTTTCACATCGGTGACGAAGAATAGAAACTACACCCCATCGAGGAGAGCCGGTGGTGGGGACTGGAACCTGTACTCCATCGGGGAGAACCGACGGCGGGGCTGGAACCTGCACCCCATCGAGGAGAACCGGTAACGACCGGAGTATATTTGATACTCGAGTATTTTAATTCGGGAGTTCTATCTGTTAGACTCGGACTAAGAAACGTTCTATCAGGTTAAACCGTGAATTAAACACAGAACCGAGACACATGAGAACTAGAGGAGAGGACTAATGGTACAGAATGAAATCAAGAAAATGAAGTCAATACACACTAAGGAGTAATTATAATATCTCTAGTAAATGACGACGAAAACAGTACATTGTGGGGTAAGAATTTATAGAAAACATAAAACTTGTAATAAAGAGACAACATACTAAACCCCATCTTCCATCCCAAGGTGAAAAATGATGTCTTTGAATTCCAAGGTTTAGAGACGGACGGGTTTAGTGGGGTGTATAGGTGGGGAAGTTGTGTGTGTGTCTGTGAAGAGAGATGAAGAACCATAGGTCTTACCTCCATACACCTGATTTATGACGATTAATCCCCAGGTCGAACCTTTAGAATTAGAGTTTCTTCATAATTGTTACATTCTTATGTAATCTGAACAGTCAGTCGGAAACGGTCGATGGGTCACAAGACATAACCACCATAATTATTATCGTAGTATGGTTATAAAAAAAGACCCTACACTATCACCGAGATAAAGAACGACGGGTCGGTGGAACCAAAAACAGTTAAAAACTTGGTCCAAGAGTTCGAAAAGGTGTCCAAGAGACTTTATTTATATGGAGGAAGGTTGTGTGAAGACGAGAACATTCCAAAAGTTTTAGAGAAAGACAACGAACGTTGGTTCCTGAAACTATAGTTTTAGTGAAAATGTCCGGATTGAAGATTTTTGGTGTCTGTAAACTTGAAAACAATCCGGACTCTTCACATAAATTCGGGGAGACGCACACGTAGGGGATTTCTTGATTGACACAGTCTTCAATGTACACTTCGGAGTTCTCGACTACCTTTTTACGTTCTTTTTGATTATAATGGTATGACTGAGAGGAAATGACGAATTGGTGTTGTAGAGTCTCCGTATGTCGTTTTTCATGAACAAAGAGTACGTGGACACCTAACCAATCTGGATGGACTAGATCCGAAAGACCGAGACGGAGTTTGAGACTCAGGTTAACCACAAACTTTGAGCCACCCAATCGTAGGTCAGTCGAAGTGTAAATGTATAAGACCCTGGTCCGACAATCCGAAGGTCTCCTTCAAAAACACCGTGAACTTTCACTCAAAAACTTCGTATTCTTTCGCTCATCTTTGTATTCTACAGAGAACTCCGGACCTGATCTTCACGTGTAATCAAAAAGACGGGAACAGGGTCAGAAATCGTTCAGTGTACCGTGTCGAGGTTCAGACCCTTCATGTACGATAATGACAGTCTCCTATACCTATATCCCTCATCCCACCTAATCCCTGTTATGAAGTTGGATAATGTTAATGAGTTCCATGTATAGTTAAGTCTCAAAGTTCTTAAATCGGGTTGTCCCGTCTGTTGATTCTTGACTCTAGGTCCTAATACAGTCTCTCTCTCTCTAATATTTTTAGTGGGTGGATCTGTACTTACGTTCTAACCTTGTTTCAATAATACCTTAACTACAATGTCTGTCTCCGTATTCGTTAATCTCTTCTTCGTTATCCCTGGAACAAGAACTGTTCAAATCTCGTAATGTTCATTCCTTCTTGGGAATTTAGCCAACATATCCGAGTCTTTTCTCAGAAGTCATATGTTCAGTCGTATTTGTGGTACAAGACCTAAATCATACAAAAATATCCGTCACAAATGTGTATAGTATATAAGGTTTTTCAGCGATAACAATGTTATTACTTTATAAATTATTAGTCGATATGATAGTATCAAGTGTCTACTTAACACTGGAGTTCTTGAGAAATATAAAGTCTAATTCATATGTTACTAAAAATTTAAAATAGAATAAACGACATTTAATTTTAAGTTGTATTAAATTAGAACTTCCCTTTTAATAAATAAAGTGTGTCTCTTTACGTCTTTCGTGTATCTGAAACCGTACCGTTTATAAGTGTTATGTGTACTTTCCGTACTAAACACAAATTACAGATGTTGTTCCATAACTTTCGATTTTAGGTCACTCCTTAAAATACTTTATCTATTTGGAAACGACAAGGAAATATCGTAAGTAGTCTTAATGAAGTCTTTTATACAATCTTACAAAGGATTCATATAAAGTAGTTTTGATAAGTTTTATCCCTTTGTAACTATTATAGTTACTTCCATTACGAAAACTTGACAACACAACCTCTTTTGAGAACTCTCAGGGAACCTGACGTTCCTCTAGGTTGGTCAGGTAGGATTTCCTCTATTCAGGACCCACAAGTAACCTTCCTGACTACAACTTCCACTTTGAGGTTATGAAACCGGTGGAGTACGTTTCTTGACTGAGTAACCTTTTCTGGAACAACGACCCTTTCTAACTCCCGTCCTCCTCTTCCCCTACTGTCTCCTACTCTACCAACATACCGTAGTGGTTGGGTTACCTGTACCCAAACCCACCTGAGGTCCTCAACCACTATCTGTCCCTCCGGACCGTACGACGCCAAGTACCTCAGCGTTTCTCAGTCTGTGCTGTCTCGCTGACTTGACTTAACTTAAAATGAGATGGAGACTAGATCTTCCGGTTCCACCAGTAAAGAATAAAGTAACGAGTGATTACTAATGAGTTTGTTACACACACACTCCACCCTCCCAAATGTATTATTCTTCAGAGTTTTTTTCTTCCTACAAATGTAGAAGATAGAGACAGTAGTGAACGAGTGGTGTCCCTCCTTATTAAGACAAGATCTTTCTACAAAGAAAGATAACGAAAGAAAGAAAAAGAAAAAAATTTGAAAAGTAAAGGTACCTATCTCCTCGGAGCACCCGATGTCAGGTACCCCCAGTGTTTCTCAACCTGTACTGACTCTTTGAATCGTATATCGGTTAATTGTTACCACACTATCAAAGTCCACTCGTTACTCCCCTGAGTTCAGTACGTACATGTATGTAGGTAAGAAGGGGTTTGAGGGGAGGGTAGGTCCGACGGTGTATTGTAACTCGTCTCGAGGTACACGATATGTCATCCAGAAACAATCAATAGGAAAAATTTATATGACGTCACACATGTACAGGTAGGGTTTGAGGGATTGATAGGGAAAGGGGGTAGTAAGGGAGGTCGTTGGTATTCAAACAAGAGATTCAGACACTCAGAAAAAGACAAAATATTCATTGTAACAATTATGTCATAAGACTAGGACTTTTATAGAACGTTTTTGTTCGTTTTGTATACATGGTATAAAGAGAGATAAGACACTTTGATTTCCAGGTATTACTTATTTTTGGTACACCATATAAAAAAGTTATCGTAATCGACTAGAAGACACAGTATTGATTCGTTATAGATTCACAATAGTAATAAGTCTTTTCATCTCTTGGTATATGGTGGTCACCATTTCAAGTTCCTAGTGGAATATCGAAGTCTTTTACGAGTTTAATAAAGGTATTCTTAGTAATGATTAAATTAATTTTCAAAGTCTGTACTAAGTTAACGATATTATTAAGTGTTCACGGTTTTATTGTTACTTAGAAACCAAATCAGGGTTTTTCCTGTAATATATCATTATCGTGATTTCATTCTTATACGTGAAGTCTGTTTCCGTTGGAGTGTCGTTACAAGTTTTTCCGACTTACCCCAAGTATAAGTGAAGAGAAACGGGTCCAGTATCACGATAAGACAAAGAGATACTAGTCCTTAATGGATGTAGACGTGTCATGTGGAGTCTTGGTCTTTAAGGTTGGACAGTATAACCGACCACGAAAAATATGTGAAGATAAAGGTATCCGTCTCTTAACGATGTATTTATCAGGGTCTCTTTCTTGAGAGGACCAGAGTGGTTTTGTTTTACATTTGGTACCCAAAGTGACGATAGATAGTCGTTCAACTATACAACTTTGTAGAAGTGCAGGTGTAGTCTGACTTTTCTATAAACCATATAAGTTTCAAATAATCACAAATCAATTTACATCTAGAAAACATAGTTATCGTTTGTCTCCTACCGAACCGAATAAACTTTTAGACACTAATAGGTGTAACAGTTTGAACAAATAGTAAATTTTCATATAAAAATCTACAGATGAAAGTGTAAAAAATATTTTACAACCATTTTAGATGACAAAACATTCAACTCTTGTATTATTTATACAAAATTTGAACAGAGAAACTACGTACAGTTATCTTGACTATTTTAATTATTTCTAATTGTAAAAAGGATATGATTTGATACGAAAAGAAAAGATAGATCGATATAAGTTGTAGATTATTAATAGTCTTATGAATTATACATCATCCAAAAAGTAGAGTAAATCAGTATTACTGTAATATAAAACAGTGCAAATTTTTACTTCATCGGTCAATAAAATGGTCGTTTACCCAAATAAAACCCTTAATGTGAATCTTGTCTATTCGACACTACTTAGTATTCGTTCATGTCTCTTTATCTCTCCGAACTAAATTACGTAAAATCCTCTTTTACCCCACACTGTGTAAGATTGTCTGACGTGTTCCATCAATCTCATAACAATGACCCCATTCGTCCCGAGAAGGAAGAAAAAGAATTTTAGACCTGTATTTTAAGGGGACATTAATTACAGGAGGAAACAGTTTTGTCAGGAAAAGGAAAAAGGACAACTAATACATCTGACATTACTTGTTATACATACACTTTTAAGGGGAAGGTCCCGAGGTACTGAGGTGAAATTCACTTTAAAGGAAATAAATAAAATTACTAATATAATAAATACATAATTAATATACTAACATTAATCAATTAAAATATATATTATAATCAATTATATATTAATCAATTAATATTAGTATAGTATTACGGTTTGTCGTAATTTGTTGTAATGTAAACAACGAATTAATTATATTTAGTGAATTTTTTAATCTGATTGACACTGTGTAATCCCGATGGTAACACTGTAAAATCTTTTTATTAAACTCATAGTCAGTCAAGTCAAGTCAAGTCAGTGTCTCAGTACAGGTGGAGAAACGTTGGGGTACTTAACGTCGTGAGGTCCGGAGGGAAAGGTAGTGGTTGTGGACCTCAAGTGGGTCTGAGTGCAGGTAGCTCAGTCACTACGGTAGTTCGATAGAGTTGGAGACAGCAGGGGAAGAAGAGGACGGGGGTTAGGGAGGGTCGTAGTCTCAGCAAAGGTTACTCAGTTGTGAAACGTACTCCACCGGTTTCATGACCACAAAGTCGAAATCGTAGTAAGGAAGGTTTCTTTAGGATCCCAACTAGAAGAAGTCTTACTTGGCCAACCTAGACGAACGTCAGATTCCTTGAGAGTTCTCAGAAGAGGTTGTGTCAAGTTTTCGTAGTCAAGAAGTCACGAGTCGAAAGAAACATCAGGTTGAGAGTGTAGGTATGTACTGGTGACCTTTTTGGTATCGGAATTGATCTGCCCGGAAACAACCGTTTCATTACAGAGACGAAAAGTTATACGTTAAATCCAACCAGTATTGAAAAGAAAGTTCCTCATTCGCAGAAAATTAAAGTACCGACGTCAGTAGTAGACGTCACTACAAGGTCGGGTTTTTTATTTCAGACTGTGACGAAGGTGACAAAGGGGTAGATAAAGGGTACTTCTCTACCCTGGTCTACAGTACTAGAAGCAAAAGACTTACAACTCGAAATTCTGTTGAAAAAGTGTGAGGTAAAAGTAAAAGGAGTTCTCCGAAAAATCAAGGAGAAGTGAAAAACGGCATTCTCACCACAGCAGACGTATAGACGCCAATAACTTTAAAAAGGGTCGTCAGAACTAATGTCGAACACGAAGAAGGTCAGGTCGCAGAGAGTACTACATGAGACGTATATTCAATTTATTCTGGCAAATCTTGATTGTGGGTTTTTTCTATAGGAAAAGTAATATCCCCTGACCTTACGTTTTCATCCTTCAGTTCTTTGTGGACCTCATTGTCTGTTTAAACCGGAACCTTACGTCTTACTTCGTCCCGTTTCTGATTNCATGAGACGTATATTCAATTTATTCTGGCAAATCTTGATTGTGGGTTTTTTCTACAGGAAAAGTAATATCCCCTGACCTTACGTTTTCATCCTTCAGTTCTTTGTGGACCTCATTGTCTGTTTAAACCGGAACCTTACACCTTACTTCGTCCCGTTTCTGATTATCTCAAAACGGTTCTTTTACGTGACCAGTATCGTTTGTGGGAGAAGGTTGTTGTGTTCTCTTCTAAGATGTGTACCTGTAGTGGTCTACCAGTTGTGGCTTTAGTCTAACTAATGTAAGAGACATCGTTTTCTACCTCTCGAGATATGTCAGTTGTTTTTGGTCTAGTCCTCGACTGACACCGAGTCTAGTACTTGAGGAATATTGGTTTAAGTCTGACTTTAATTTCTTTTGTCCCTTTTGACGATCTGGTAAGTCTATACTGGATTTAGTTTAGGGAATATTAATATATCACCTTCACTCTTTATCTAAATTCCGGGATCTAGACTATCTATCTTACGGACTACTTGATACCTTACTCTAAACACTGTAACATCTCCTCTGTCACTAGTTGGTAGGGGTACCTTTTCTTTACATTTTCTCGTTTAACCGACAGACCCCTCCGGAATTTTCATCGACACTTTTCTTCTCTCCGGTTTTCGTTTAGTCTTTTCCTTTCTATAAGAGTAAACTTACGTCTCAAGGTTTCTTATCGTTCCTCTCTATCGTTTTGGAAGAAGTCTCTAGTTACGTTTCTTTATCTCCTTTTGTTGTCTTACCCTTTCTGATCTCTAGAGAAGTTCTTTTAATCTCTCTGGTTCCCTTGTAAAGTACGTTTCTGCACGAGCTATTTCCTGTCTTTACCATACCTGGATTGTCTTCGTCTTCTATGATTCTTCTCTACCGTTCTTATGTGTCTTCTTAACATGTTTTTTCTAGAAGTACTGAGCCTATTAGTGCTACCACACTAGTGAGTAGATCTCGGTTTGTAGGACCTTACACTTCAGTTCACCCGGAATCTTTCGTAGTGATTCTTGTTTCGATCACCTCTACTACCATAGGGTCAACTCGATAAAGTTTAGGACTTTCTACTACGACACTTTCACGACGTGAGTTATACGGTCGTTTAAACCTTTTGAGTCGTCACCGGTGTTCTGATCTTTTCCAGTCAAAAGTAAGGTTGGGATTTCTTTCCGTCACGGTTTCTTACGAGTTTGATGCTGTGTTAACGTGAGTAGAGTGTGCTATCATTTCATTACGAGTTTTAAGAGGTTCGGTCCGAAGTCGTTATGTACTTGACACTTGAAAGTCTACAAATTCGACCAAAATCTTTTCCGTCTCCTACAACCTCTAACACTCACTTTACTGTGTTTCTGTTCTGTGTGTGTGTTCTCTGTCTCTGTTGAGGCCGGCCTCCTTTTTTCTTGACGTGTTCGTTCGAACGCCAAATGAAAATATAGCGGGGGGACCCGTCTTAAGGTCTGACATACTGATTCGGAAGAGTCGTATCGCGTACGCGTATTTACAATAGAATGTCGTTTTCCCTCACTTTAAGGACGAATGACGTCTCAGACAGGCTTCGGGAAAGAAGGAGGAATAGTGTTCTTCCATTACAAGGGAGTAAACATTCCCTGGTAATTTGAGTTCCGACACAGGTCAGAGGAACCGTCTTGTAGAACAAACGTTCGTGCAAGTCGGGTTCGTCTCTCGGAGCGAACGTCCGTGTAGAGGCGAAAGGGATAACACCGGCGTAATTGAAGGAAGTTCTCCTTGGTCTCTAGTTTAACGGTTGTAGACGACCTAGTACCTTTTTCGTTCTCTCAAGGTCTTTTTGTAGATAATGGTGAAATAACTTATACGGTTTTTGAAACTGACACACCTAGTGTTATTTGACACCTTTTAAGACTTTCTCTACCCTTATGGTCTGGTGGATTGGACGAAGAACTCTTTAGACATACGTCCAGTCCTTCGTTGTCAATCTTGACCTGTACCTTGTTGTCTGACCAAAGTGTATCCTTTTCCTCATGTAGTTCAGACATATAACAGTGAGACGAATAAATTGAATATACGTCTCATGTAGTACTCTTTGCGACCCGACCTACTTCGTGTTCGACCTTAGTTCTAATGGCCCTCTTTATAGTTATTGGAGTCTATACGTCTACTGTGGTGGGAATACCGTCTTTCACTTCTCCTTGACTTTTCGGAGAACTACTTTTATTTTCTCCTCTCACTTTTTCAACCGAATTTCGAGTTGTAAGTCTTTTGCTTCTAGTACCGTATGCCGGGGTAGTGAGGTACCCTTTATCTACCTCTTTGTCACCTTTCTCACAGTCTGAAATAAAAAAACCCGAGGTTTTAGTGACGTCTACCACTAACGTCGGTACTATAATTTTCTGCGAATGAGGAACTTTCTTTTGAATGCTGGTTGGATCTTTCATATAAGTTTTCGTCTCTGTAATGGAACGACTGATTCCAGGCAGATCAGTTCCGATACCAAAAAGGTCATCAGGACATACCTACACTCTCAACCTGACACTTCTTCCGACTCGCGGTTTCTTAACTACGAAAACTTGACACCAAAACGTCTTCTGAGAACTCTAAGGGAACCTGACGTTCCTGTATATTGGTCAGATAAGACTTCCTCTAGTTGGGACCCTAAAGAAACCTTCCTTACTACGATTTTGACTTTGAGGTCATGAAACCGGTGGAGTACACTTCTCAACTGAGTAACCTTTACTGAGACTACGACTCTCCCTAACTCCCGTCCTCCTCTACGTCTGCTGGTTCCTACTCTACCGACCTACCGTAGTGACTGAGTTACCTGTGCTCAGAGTCACTTGAGACCCTCCACCACTACCTGTCCCACCGGACCACTCGACACTAAGTACCCCAGTGTTTCTCAGTCTGTGCTGACTCACTGACTTGACTTGACTTATATGACGGAACTGCATGAGGAAAAGGATAAACCTTGGTCAGACAACAAGGTACAGGTCAAGATTGATAACGAAGGACTGGACGTATATCCAAAGAGTTCTCCGTCCAGTCCACCGGACTATAAGGATAGAGAAAGTCTTAAAAGGTGTCAAATAACACTAGGTGTGTCAGTTTCCGAAACCGTATCAGTTATTTTGTCTTTATCTACACAAAGACCTTGAGAGAACGAAAAAGGTACTAGGTCACCTACAACCGTTAAACTAGAGACCAAGGAGACGGAAAATATTTTGGTCTAACTTGTAGACCACCAAGTGCCAAGTGCATAACGACTTAGGACCGAACATCTTTAAACTCGTAATGAAATGATCATACACTCTACTCACGTTAACACACCATTAAACTCGTAAGATTCATATGTACATCACTTTATTACGTGTGATGACAAATAATTAAAAGAATTCATCACAGTATCAAATTAGGATTATTATACTTTTTTAATAAAATTTTTCGTTATATTTCTCAAAATTTTACCTTTTACGTTATGTATACCGTACGTTCGTTACCCACAGACAATAACATAATAGTCTTACTTAAGAAAAATTTGATCTCTTCAACACCGATTGTCTTTATGTTCTGATGGGTAACGTAATTATTTTTGTTATTATTACTTATTTTCTTTTATATGGTTTTCAGACAGTTATCTCTTTACTATCTTAATACGACATACACGACCTAGTACCTTTTTCGTTCTCTCAAAGTCTTTTTGTAGATAAAGACGAAATAACTGATACGGTTTCGGAAACTGACACACCTAGTGTTATTTGACACCTTTTAAGACTTTCTCTACCCTTATGGTCTGGTAGACTGGACGGCTAACTCTTCAGACATAAGTCCAGTCCTTCGTTGTCAATCTTGACCTGTACCTTATCGTCTGACCAAGGTTTAACCCTTTTCGTAAGTAGTTCCGACTTATAGCGGTGGGATTAATAAATTAAATATACATCTCATGTAGTACTCTTTGCGACCCGACCTACTTCGTGTTCGACCTTAGTTCTAACGGTTCTCTTTATAGTTATTGGAGTCTATACGTCTACTGTGGTGGGAATACCGTCTTTCACTTCTCCTTGATTTCTCGGAGAACTACTTTCACTTTCTCCTCTCACTTTTTCAACCGAATTTCGAGTTGTAAGTCTTTTGCTTCTAGTACCGTAGACCAAGGTAGTGAAGTACCCTTTATGTACCCCTTTGTCACCTTTGTCACCGACTAAAATAAAAAGACCCGAGGTTTTAGTGACGTCTACCACTAACGTCGGTACTTTAATTTTCTGTGAATAAGGAACCTTCTTTAGATACTGGTTGGAACTGTCGTATAGCAATAGATAAGTTCCGATACCAAAAAGGTCACCAGTACATACTTACACTCTCAACCTGATATTTCTTTCGACTCACGGTTTCTTACCTACGAAAACTTGGCACCACAACCTCTTGTGAGAACTCTCAGGGAACCTGATGTTCTTCAAGGTTGATCAGGTAGAATTTCCGCTGGTCAGGACCCACAAGTAACCTTCCTGACTATAATTTCGACTTTGAGGTTATGAACACGGTGGAGTACACTTCTCAACTGAGTAACCTTTTCTGGGACTACGACCCTCCCTAACCTCCGTCCTCCTCTTCCCCTACTGTCTCCTACTCTACCAACCTACTGTAGTAGTTAAGTTACCTGTAACCAAACCCACCTGAGACCATCAACCATTCCCTGTCCCTCCGGACCGTACGACACCAAGCACCCCAACGTTTGTCAACCTGTACTGACTCACTGACTTGACTTGACTTGACATTCTAAATTGAGGTATTACAATTTAAATTTTTAGATAACATAACTCTACCTCATTCGTTTGTAAAACAATTTTATTTTTATAGGTTTAACGACATATATTTATCTTTCAGACCCTCTATGCTAATTTTTTGTTTGTTTGTTTTTTTTTGTCACTAACGACCACCTTTGTCTATCCGATCCTCTGTCTGAACTCTAAACAGATAATAAGAAATATATATGGACATAACAATTTTGATAAAAAAGGAGTAACGAATCATTTCAGTAATTTGTCGACTATTCTTGTATAATTCGTGTCTCCGTCATGTGTTTAATTCTCTTCAAGTATTGATACTACAGATACAGTCTTTCATGGATTCAAGACCATAGTAAACTTATGTACAAAGTCTCAAGTCATGACTCTTCTCTATCCCCGATCTGTCCTTGATTCTAAGACTCTGAGAACGACTTAACGAATCTGAGATAAAACATCCACTAACTCTCGCTAAAAATCTAGGATCGATTTTCTCCTCCCTCAGTGAGAGAGTTTATTCGAATATAAAAGTTTAACTCGTTCGGTCTATTAATGATTCTCGAAAACCTTCACTACTACTTTATACTCCACCCCTCCCCCAGTTCTTGGTTCTGTTCTTCCAATACCTTTATCAGTCTACTCTTTTCGACTCCCGGAATTATACCGCTACTCTCATCCATCGTTTTTACTTATTACGACCTGTACAATTCAAAGGTACTGACACACGGTAACCACACCTATGCAACTCGTTCAACAACGTATGCAGACTAGCCGTTTCACTTCCAGTCATTATATTTATTACTATGTCGTAAAAGGTAGGGTATTCACAATTGACTTCAGTGAACATCTCATTGACTTTAGGGGAGACACTCTTTCTTCCTGTCATTCTGGTCTCGTCTTAGGACCCTTCATGATGAATTAACACGAGTCGACTCTTTTATTACGAGGTACTTTACCTTGTCACTCTCCCGTTTCTTACTCTATCTTCCCTTGTCTTCATAGTGTTTCTTTTTGATTCTTATTGAGTCATAATATACATCGTTGTAGGGTCCTTATTAGACTTCTAATTGTTCGTACTTTTCAAAAATAATCTCATAAATAAATCGATGTATATAGTACTAAAGTGTAAAAAGACAGATGTTAGATTTACCTTCCCAAATTAATGATTAATTTGGAACTGTAAATGGAGTCAATTAAACGTGTTCATTACACATAAAATTGTTTTAGTTAACTATTTTCCTTGTAGTCAACGATCTACTGATATGTATAAGGTAAACTTGTTCACGTAGACGATACTAACGACGGATTTATACAATCCTATTTATTCGTGAACCTAAGAGATGGATCAAAAGGGATTACCATTTTAGAGGGTCTCCTATTACAAATCTTAGTTCTTATGGGTAATTTAAATTAACCCAATTAGATGTACTCCATTAATTGTATTAATTAAAGTTAAAACTTCACGAAGTTTGTCTCCGTCACAAATATATAAAACTTTCTCTTGAAGTTACTATTTTTTCTTCTTTTATTCATTTCCCGGGTTCAAACTTATAATCTTTTTACTGGGTTTCATTAAATGATATTTTAACGTATATATTCTAAACAAAATAATTTTAAATACAAAATTATGTTAAAAAAGTCTCATTTACATGGAAGAGTTCAAAATTAGGTAGAATACTACTGTCAACAAATAAAGAGTCTTGAGAGACTCTTAAAATAAAACAATTTTACACAACCACATTTTTGATTCGTACATTCAACTTTACATAAACAGCCTCATTTCCATGAATCACGTGTCATAAACTCAATTAAAACGTTTTCGTAGGTTGAGTGAAAATGAATCTTCGAATTTATTCCTTGATGATTATATGATATAACTCTATAAGTCACAATATGTCGACACTAGTTCTGTTTCTGTATGTGTTTAATCGTAGAAACTACAATTCTACGTAGAATATTTTGACCATCCAATAAAAAAGGAGGAAAAAAAAAACCATATTTTGTGACCACCAAGTCCTTTAACTATCTAATTTATTTCATACTGTCAATCGTTCCGTCAAGGGTGAGATTTAAATATGACGTTTCCAAATTCGATGGACAAGATATTACAACATTTAATAAGAAAATCAAATTTTTCGATGTATTTTATATTAGTTTGATATTTAGTATTATTTTAAATTTTATATCAGGTATATTACTAATAGGTACAGTTCTTTGTCTAGTGACAATCGGATTTTGAAAAACACTCAGGGGAGGGAAAGAACGTCTGTATCATAGAACTGAAGATACTTTGAGAGAAGGAAAATTTTATAGAAATCGTAGTGCATACAAGAGATCTTTTAATTCGGAAGAAAATGAGTCAAAAGTTATTAATGTTTTACTTTAGGATAGTTTACAAAGTAAAATAGACCCAAAACCACAAGTCATAACACTTACACTCTAATTTGGTAGAGAACTTTACATATCCTGTTTATCAAAAAACTCTTATTCAACAGTGGGACTATAATGTAATAATGTCTTACGAAATCATAAATAAAGATTTTGTATCTGTAAGAAGATTTATCGTCGTTATATGAGTAATTTTAATCCTTACATTTCAACTATGTAATGAATGATTATAGATTAGGAGTCTCCAATAATTTCAAAACCGTTTACAGGTTTTTACAGAATTAGGGTAAATCCTAATGTACAATGTAAACCTACAGTTCAGAAAGAAAGAAGTCAAACCTTCCGAACGGACTACTAAGGAATGTCAATTTAAGTTCAGGATGTGGAGACAATCTTTATAGTGTCTTCACTACGGTATAAGAGTAAGGTAGATATTCCACCTCGTATTAAAAATAAACAAGACTACTATTAACATAAACAGACGACGGTGAATGAACCCAGTGAACTTATTCAACCATAGACTGTTCAAAGAGGTGACATCTTAATAGTAATAAAATGAGAAAAAATTTTTAATTATTCATAAAACACCCAAATAACAAGTCAGTGAGTCAGTACAGACTGAGACGCTGCGTTACCTGACGTCGTGTTTCCGAAGGGAGGAAGTAGTAGATTGACTCGAACGAGTTTGAATATAGGTAACTCAGACGCTACGGTAGGTTGGTAGAACAGGAGACAGTAGGGGAAGAGGATGACGGAGATAGAAAGGGTCGTAGTCCCAGAAAAGATTACTCAATCGAGAAGCGTAGTCCACCAGTTTCATAATCTCGAAGTCGAAGTCGTAGTCAGGAAAGTTACTAACTAAAGGAAGTCCTAACTAACCAACCTAGAGGAACGTCAGTTTCCCTGAAAGTTGTCAGAAGATGTTGTGGTGTCAAGTTTTCGTAGTCAAGAAGCTGTGGGTTGGAAGAAATTCCAGGTTGTTAGCGTAGGTATATACTGATAACCTTTTTGGTACCGAAACTAATATACCTGTAAACAAGTGTTTCATTACAGAGACGAAAAATTATGTGACAGTCCCTAGTAGTATCGAAAAGAAGGTTCCTGTAGAAAATTAATGTACCGACGTCGACAGTAGACGTCACTAAAACCTCGGGTTCTTTTATTTCAGACAGTGGAAAAGGTAACAAAGGAGTAGATATACGGTACTTCACTACCCTGGTCTACAGTACTATATGTACGAAAGTAAATGATTACGACTTCTTCGACTTCGACATACCATGATACTTCTGGATGTTCTGGAAGATCTTGATTGTTGGAAGATCTTGATTGTGGTCTTTTTCTCCAGGAAGTGTAATATCCCCTAACCTTACGTTTTCATCCTCTAGTTCTCTGTGGACCTCATTGTCCTTTCAAACCGGAACCTCATGTTTTGCTTCGTCCCAGTTCCGATTGTCTCAAGACGGTTTTCCTGTGTGCCCAGTATCGTTTGTAGGAGAAGGTTATTGTTTTCTCTGATGGGATGTGTACCTGTATCGGTCTACCAGTTGTGACTTTAGTCTGGCTAATATAAGAAACGTCGGTTTCTATCTCTTCGAGAGATGTCAGTCGTTTTTGTTTTGGTCTTCGACTGACACCGGGTCTAATACTTGAGGAATAACGTTTTGAGTCTGAATTTAACTTCTTTCATACCTTTTGGTGACTCGTTAAGTCCATACTGGATTTAATTTAGGGAATGGTAATGTGTCACCTTCACTGTTTATCTGACTTCCCCAATCAAGACTATCTCGCGGACTTCCTGACACCGGTCTCCAGACATTGTAACATGTCCTCCACTACTAGTTTTATTAGGGGTTCTTTTTATTTACATTTTTCCACTTTACCAACATTCTTCCGGAATGTTTATCGACTCTTTTATTTTCGTCGTTTTCCGTTTCCTCTTTTCCTTTCTATATGAGTAGACTTTCGTCTCAAGGTTTCTTATCATTTCTCTCTATTCTTTCGGAAAAATTCACTTGTTACGTTTCTTTATCTCCTCTTGTTATCTTACCCTTTCTGATCTCTAGAGAAGTTCTTTTAATCTCTATGTTTCCCTTTTATAGTACCTTTCTATCTGTGTCATTTCCTGTCTTTCCTATACCTGGATTGTCTTCGTCTCCTATGATTCTTCTTCACCGTTGTTATGTGTCTTCCCGATATGTTTTTTACTAGAATTACTGGGTCTATTGGTACTACCACACTAGTGAGTGAATCTCGTCTGTAGAACCTCATACTTCAGTTCACCCGGAATCCTTCTTAGTGATGTTCGTTTCGATCACCACCACTACCTTAAGGTCAACTCTATAAAGTTTAGGATTTTCTACTACGACAATTTAGTAACGTGAGTTATACGGTCATTCAATCCCTTTGAGTCGTCACTGGTTTCCTGACTTTTACAATCAAAAGTAAGGTTTCGGTTTCTTCCCGACACGGTTTCTTAAAAGCTTGATGACGTGTTAACGTGAGTAGAGGGTACGATCGTTTCATTACGAGTTTTAAGAGGTACGATCCGAAATTGTCATGTACTTGACTCTTGAGAGTCTACAAGTTCGACTTAAATCTTTTCCGTCGTTTTGGTCTCTAGTTTAACGGTTGTAGGTAACCTAGTAGCTTTGTCGTTTTCTTAATGTCTTTTTTTAGATGAAGACGAAGTGACTTATACGGTTTTGGAAAAACATACCTAGTGTTGTTTGACACCCTTTAAGAAGTTCTCTACCCTTATGGTCTAGGAGAATGGACGGAAGACGTTTTGGGCATACGTCCAGTTCTTCGTTGTCAATCTTGGTCTGTACTTTGTGGTCTAACCAAGTTTAACCCTTTTCTCATGTAGTTTCGACGTATAACAGTGGGACGAATAAATTGAATTTACGTCACACGTAGTACTTACTATGGTCCGAACTACTTCATGTTCGACCTCAGTTCTAAAGGTCCTCTTTTTAGTTATTAGAGTCTATACGTCCACTGTGGTGAAACTTTCACTTCTACTTCACTTCTCGGAGAATTACTTTCATTTTCTCCTCTCACTTTTTCGACCAAATTTTGAGTTGTAAATTGTTTGATTCCAGTACCGTAGGTCGGGGTAGTGAAGTCCCGTTTATCTACCCCTTTATTACCTTTGTCACTGTCTGATAAAAGAACCCGAGGTTTTAGTGATGTCTACCACTGCCCTCGGTACTTTAATTTTCTGTGAACGAGGAACCTTCTTTTCGATACTGGTTGGATCTGTCATATAATTTTTCGTCTGTAATAAAACGGGTGTTTCAGGTAGATCAGTTTCGATGTCAAAAAGGTTACCAGTACATACCTACACTCGTAACCTGGTATTTCATCCGACTCACAGCTTCTTGACTATGAAAACTTGACACCATAACCTCTTCTGAGAACTTTCAGGGAACCTGACGTTCTTCTAGGTTGGTCGGGTAGGATTTCCTTTAGTCAGGACTTATAAGTAACCTTTCTAATTGCGACTCCGACTTCGAGGTTATGAAATCGGTGGACTACGCTTCTTGACTCAGTAACCTTTTATGGGACTACGATCCTTTCTAACTTCCGTCCTCCTCTTCCCCTGCTTTCTCCTACTCTACTAACCTACCGTAGTGACTGAGTTATCTGTACTCAAACTCGTTCGAGACCCACAACCACTTCCTGTCCCTTCGGACTGCACGACGTCAGGTACCCCAGTGTTTGTTAGCCTGTACTGAATTGTTAACTTGACTTGACTATCAACATTGAAGAAAAATATGTCATCTATAACCTAGAGTATAGGAATTAATATATATATAAAACTAGAAGAGAGGAAGGGCGAGTGGAGTGAAAGGAGATCTTGGGATGTTGTCTAGTGTAGACATTCCTGTGAGAGGGTTTGAACGAGTCCAAAACAACGTGGTGTGGTGTGAGAGTGAAGAACAGTTTTATCATGTCATTAAAGAGTCTACGAGGTGTGTTGAAGGATATAATGTTTATAGAGTGTAATCATAACGTGTAAACAATGTCGACTACGTGACTATGACTCGTAATAAAGTTTCAGGTATAAATAATTCTATAAGAATCAAAATTTATTAAAGGAAAAAGAGAGGGTTTAGACCAGGGTCTGTGATTTAAAGTAATTATCGGTACAGACAAATCCGAGGAGAACCGATACTCTCAAAAAGTCTGAAAGGAACGAAAACTACTGAATCTGTTAAAACTTCTCACTAAGAAAATATTGACCAGTGTGTAGAAAATCTAATTGGAAGTTGACACTAAAAAGACTACAAGAAGAGTACTAATCTGATCCCAATACGTAAAACCCCCTCCTTCTCGTGTCTTACGATATAGTAGTTTATTATAATTCGCGTGTATGACGGTTCTACAGAATGACTATAACTATGACTGGAGCTAGGAAACTGAATCCCTCACCACCGGTCTAAAGAGGTGACGTTTCAATGAATGAGGAGCGAAAAGTGTAACATAAGAACCACTTTTTTTTTTTTTAGTGATATGTGTCGGATTTTACTCACTTTTCAATATAAGGTGGAGGAACTCTCCGTTCTTAGATGTATTTAATGAACTTAAAGAAGACGTGTTTCTAAACAGTTAAAAAGGTCAAACAAATAAATGAGTCAGTGAATAAATATAGTCATTCCTAAATACCAATAATTAAAATATAAAATTCGATGTCAGATTACGATTAAATAAATATAAAAGAGTTTAACAGAATCCGAACCAAAAACTCTCAAGAAAGACAACCAAGGAAACAGAGAAAATAAGAACTTGTATGGGAGTAGTAAGTGGTACCCAAGGAAGGAAGGAAAGAGAAAAGGAGGTAGGGAGGGAGGGAAGGAAGGAGAGAAAGAAGGAAAGAGAAAACCTTGTGAAGTAATGAAAGACCGTTATGTTCTAGGTTTCCTAGTAGATATAACGGAAGAGGTTAGGATCTCAGTCAGGAAAGAAAATTCTTAAAACAAAAGAAAACAACCACTTATCATAGTCTTTGGTTCTAAACTCACAACTCACAATTCACAATAACGATGGCCACACGGTAAAAAGGAGTCGAGAGAGACAACTATTTCGTACTTTTATTATACACGCATATGGTTGAGTACTCACACACACACACACGCACATAAAGATATATATTGGTAGACACAGATTCAGATACGTTTTAATTAACACTCAACTATGTTACAGAGATTGACATTAGATAATGGTATACCTAATAAGATCGGAAGAGGGGATTGAATAGACATTGGAGACTGACGTTGTCACTGTTTAAAGAGAGAGTAGTAGATGGTAGGTAAATTAATTAACAAGTCAGAATTATATATATGTCGTCAAAATCTTAAAGATTGGGTGTTTCATCTTATTAGTCGAGTCAAGTCAGCGAGTCAGCACAGGCTGAGAAACACTGGGGTACTTATCGTCGTGCGGTCCGGAGGGACAGGTAGTGGTTGAGGGTCTCAAGTCAGTTTGAGTGTAGGTAACTCAGTCACTACGGTAGGTCGGTAGAGTAGGAGCCAGCAGGGGAAGAGGAGGACGGGGGTTAGGGAGGGTCGTAGTCTCAGAAAAGGTTACTGAGTTGAGAAGTATACTCCACCGGTTTCATGACCTTATGTTTCATCTTATTATCATATCCCAGTAAAAACGGAGATCAAAATGGATAAGGGGAATAGAAGTTTCAAACCAGTCGTAGAAAAGGAATAAGGTAAGTCACTCAACCAAAGTATTTAAATAATGTGTCAAGTTAACAACATAGTGTAATACTTAAGATAGGACCCTAGTAAACTGTAAATTTTAATGAAAAAAATTTTAAACGTGTATAATTTTAAATAAGAAGTACAACATTTCAAGTTACCTAAAAATGTTTCCATATCATGACACACAGGTGATAACATCATATGTCTTACCAAAATGAAAGGATTTATTTGAGACACGAAGTGTATAAGCTAGGAGAACATCAGGGGCCTTCGGAACCGTTGGTGACTAGAGGTATAGTAGAGATACGAAGACGGTCAGAGTAATACAGTATATTAACCTTAGGATATCATACAGTGGTAAAGTTTAACCGAAGAAACTGAATTGTTACACGTAAATTCTAGAAAGATTCAGAAAAAACATCGAAATATCGAGTGAAAAAAAATGACGACGTATGATAAGGTGAAGTGTCTATACAGTTTCAAGTAAATTGTATAGAATAACTCCCTATAAACCGACGAAGGTTAACAACTACTAATAGTTATTTCGACCATATTTGAAACGTACATATATATTCAAAAGTTTAGACGACCTATTTATAGATTCTTTCGTTAACAACCTAACATACTATTATAATACAAATCGAAACCTTCTTTGAAGGACAGAAGTTTTCATGAAAAAAAAATAGTTAAAAATAATGGTGATCGTTACTTGCTGTCAAAGATGACGAAACGTAGGAGGATTGTAGACCGTAAAATTCCAAAACAAAACAGATAGACTACTACACATCACCGTAGAAGAAAAGCAAAATTAAACGTTAAGGAACTTGTAAAAAGATATATGAATAATCGGTAAATATATGGAACAAACCACTCCACAGACAAGTATAGAAAATGAGTAAAAAGTAAAAAAAGGTGAAAACATCTTAAAATTCAATAAAAAACATACCAAACATATATTCCTGAATCTATACACCAGTTATATAAAAGGAGTTCAGAGACTACTAGAGACTATAAGAGTTACCACAGAAAGTCTTTAGTCTCCAAAAATCAAAATTATTCCAGGTTCAATAGTTACAAAAAGGAAGTATCCAGTGCAGGTATAGATTTCTGAGTAGTAGTTTAAATTCCAATGTATCATAAATTGGATTCAAAAGGAAATCTTTTAAAAATTTTTAAATTAAATAAATAAAATGAAATGTTATAACATAACCAAAATCTTCAAAATATCTCAACATAAAGTGTAAATGTATATATTGATCCTAGGGAGATCTCAATAAACATTAATTGTAGACACAGATCTAAATAAATATATAAATAACGTATACTTTATATCGTAAGAAATGTATGACCTCGACTACACATTTTACACAGGGTTCCATGTAAAAACTCATTTTTTCGTTCCTCACTTCAGTACACATATCAAACGATGAAATACGTATACTTCAATTTTATATATATCGATAGGTAAGTAAGTTTGTAATACTTGTCTATATTTTGTGTGACTAATACATACTTTTTCTCCCCTGTTATCACCCAATATGTATGTGTTAGTTATCCCCATTTATATATACGGTGTACATATAGTATATATATGTGTAATCATAAGTTTGGAGTATATATGTATATTTTATAAATTTTATAATTGTCTTTTAGTTCATTTAATAAAATTATTAAATTTTATAATTATATTTTAGTTTATTTAATAAAAACGAAAGGTTTAATATGAATGGAAAACACGTTTATAAAGAGTGAAATAGAAAGAGAAAATAGTGACAATAGAAAAAGGGACTATTGAATGTTAAAAACTTAAATCCTATGATAACACTATGAGAGACGTTGTTGATAACTCAAAAACTTCTACAGAGACTGAACCTAGTGAGAAAAACATAAAAGGTGTTCTATAAGACCGTCGTCCTTGTCTTAGTGTCTTTAACATCAAGAACATATATTAGTGGAACTTGATGTCCCGTTACTATTTTCAATCTATCTACCAGGTTTTACCTAATACACGAGAGAGACATTTACTTTATTGTCACTCCAACCGGATAAATGTACATGTCCTTATACCATTACGTAGGTATATAGAATGGTTGAAACCTTACTGTAAATCTTCGAAGATCTTGTTCAGTCTGATAACAACTCTATAGTACTGATAAAGGATTCCTAGTTTGAATAACTTTTATTATAAATTAAATCGTTTCTTTTGTCTCAAAAATCAAATATTATAACTTTCACTGATAAAGATTCCTAAGATTTTAATTGATCATTTAGATTTAGAAACAAAAGTCACTCCAATTTATACAGACATTGTGAATTATGTATGTTTTTTACTAACTGAAAAATACACGAATCACAATCGGGATTATAAAACGATAACTAAAGAAGTACTTTTCTTTGTAGTCAAATAAAAAAGTTCATATTTAATCAAATCTCAGTCTAAAGTTCATGTTTTTCAACTTCTCCTTTTGTAATAAAGTCCGTACTCCCAAATTTATTGTATAGGGGAAAGAATAGGACGAGTCAATTCCGACGGAATGTTAGATTTCACTTTCGAAGTCTATATGAAATATTGACTTGTTACGATTCGTCGTACGTAAAAAGAGTGTAGTTCAACTATCGTGTGTATTATGTATAGTAGAACATAATGAATATTACCATTTTGTTATTACCACTATTTTTAACTAGTGTTGAACTCATTAATACAACTTTTTATAATTCGATTGTTTGTACTTTTGAAGATTTTCCTATAAAGGGTCCAATCAAATATTTCCTTCCTTCCTGTAACAAAAGTGTATGTAAAAAAAAATTAAACAAATTTAACTACGATAGTCGATGTTTAACCGTGAACGGTTCTCGGAAACGGTCGTTGACTTGTTGTTGTTTTTCCCGTAAACGGTAGACGGAGAAGTCTCTGACTTTAGACACGAAGACGTCTCCCGAACTAACTTGACTCGACGGGGAAGCGGTTTTAGAATATATACCTGGAAGGGGGTGTCGGAAAAACCTCGTCAGAGACTCAGTAGACGCCATGATAGAGGGGTCGATGTCAGGAGTAAAACGGGGTTCATTTTGAACGGAGAGTTGAGAGTGTAACATATAGTAAATCAGCTGTTACGTTTCAAAATTGTATCATGTCTTCCGAATCATTTCTATTGATATCTCAGGTACCTTCTTTTACTCGGTACACAAAATCCTTTGAGGGGTTTTCTACCAACTCACCAGAAAAAGTTTCCACGTATGAGACAGACTTCGATAAGAAATATCGAATGTGGATAAAATAAAACTGGAACCATCCGTTTTTTTATAGATCAGTATCTGAAGAAACTAATTATTTAAGAAAGATAATAGTTTTATCTATGACATAAACTATTATTTTATCTGTTATATCTAAATAGAGATAGATATCTATTATCTAATAGATAATCTATATCTATTATCTGTGATAAATATCTATTATCTGAAACTAGTAACACTTCAGTCTGACATTAATTGGAGTTAAAAATTTCAGAAATATCCAAAATAAGAATTTAGGACTTATGATCTAAATTCTCTTTCTCTCTGACTTTCTATGTTAAGTCGAGTCGTCTGTACGTGACTGACTACTGAAAAACTGTCCATTTTGTCGTTTGTGATCTTGATCTTTCAACTTACACCACCCCAAATTGAGATGTGACATTCACTATATAACCGTTAAACTCGTTTCATAAAACTTTCGTGTTTTTTCTGTCATCAGTAATAAAGTTTAGACCTTAAAAGTGAAACTCGAGATAGAATTTTCTACCCATCCCGAACCACTACGTTTCTTCTTTTGACTTACATCTTAAGGTAGAAGAAAACGTACCAACAAAAAATAGGGGGAGATAAGAAAATAAGGCCCATGAAAAGTGGATAGTGAATTTTTTGACGATGTCATAATATTCATAATATGTCAAGAAACCAAAACATGTAGAGACTAAGTGATAGTGAGCCCAACGTTCTCAAATTTTATACATCAATGGTATAAAAATATAGAATACTGAACAATATTGTCCTCATCAACAATATTAAATGTCGTGGTAGTTTGTTTTGGTATATATATTTACCAAATATATATATTATTGTATTAAAATGACCCATATATTCCCTTGAAGAGTCCACCATCACTACCGAATATATATATTATTGTATTAAAATGACCCATATATTCCCTTGAAGAGTCCACCATCACTACCAAATATATATACTATTGTATTAATATGACCCATATATTCCCTCGAAGAGTCCACCATCACTACCAAATATATATATTATTGTATTAAAATGACCCATATATTCCCTCGAAGAGTCCACCATCACTATTTCTTAGACGGACGGTTACGGCCTCTACATCCTCAGAGTCCCAGCTATGGACCAGTCCTTCTAAGGGACCTCATCCTTTACCGTTGGGTGAGGTCGTAAGAACAGACCTTTTAAGGGACCACCCAATGTCAGTACCTTAGTGTCTCAGTCTACGCTGGTGTGTCTGTATCCCTACTTTGTTTAGTGAAAAAAAAAGGTAGAAAATATTTTCGCGTGAAAGACTTTGTTCGTCTTCTGTCGCACTTCCTCTTAAACAAAAAAGGATGTGTAACATACCAAACAAGATGTCATAAAGGTGAACATTTTGTTAATACTAAACGTAAACTCGAAGGTCGGTCGAGAGAAATCATTTGTTAGGGGATCTAAGAATAGTCACTAACTGTGTTTTTAAATAAAAGTAACTAAAGGTAGAGTTTGAACAATTCTAAGTAAGTTTCCATAAAATAATCCATAAACCTTTTTCTTTCTATGTCGAACCTATAAGGACTTATTAAAAATGTCATAGGAATACTTGAACAGAACAATTAACATAACCGTATTTAAATTCTATTAAACCGTTTAAGTTTCTTGTTCCTTTCTTTTATTTCATTCTACACCCCCCTTTATAAACCTTTTATTTCGTTTTTCCCCCCTTACCATAATTTCATTGATCGTAAAGATGGGTGTTATGGATCGTTCTCCTAACAATAGTTACACCCAGATTATTA
The DNA here is from genome assembly GCA_006410555.1 of Capra ibex. NCBI lineage: Eukaryota > Metazoa > Chordata > Mammalia > Artiodactyla > Bovidae > Capra > Capra ibex. Next base: position 1,256,347 of record SJYO01029800.1, on the reverse strand, counting down.
TTTTTATAATAACACTTTTATCCGTTTACGACTGTGCTTATTTATTGAGATTATAATAGTAAAGTTCATCGGGGTTAGGTTAAGGTGGAACCAACGAACCGAGAAAATAGTTTAAGTTAATGGATAAGACTTTCTCTTCCCTTATGGTCTGGTGGATTGGACGGAGAACTCTTTAGACATACGTCCGGTCCTTCGTTGTCAATGTTGACCTGTACCTTGTTATCTGACCAAGGTTTATCCTTTTCCTCATGCAGTTCCGACATATAACAGTGGAACGAATAAATTGAATGTACGTCTCATGTAGTACTCTTTGCGACCTGACCTTCTTTGTGTTCAACCTTGGTTATAACGGCCCTCTTTATAGTTACCGGAGTCTATACGTCTACTGTGGTGGGAATACCGTCTTTCACTTCTCCTTGATTTCTCGGAGAACTACTTTCATTTTCTCCTCTCACTTTTTCAACCGAATTTTGAGTTGTAAGTCTTTTGCTTCTAGTACCGTAGACCAGGGTAGTGAAGTACCCTTTATGTACCCCTTTGTCACCTTTGTCACAGTCTGAAATAAAACCCCCCGAGGTTCTAGTGACGTCTACCACTAACGTCGGTACTTTAATTTTCTGCGAATAAGGAACCTTCTTTTCAATACTGGTTGGATCTATCGTATAAGTTTTCGTCTCTGTAATGAAACGACTGATTCCAGTCAGATCAGTTCCGATACCAAAAAGGTCATCAGTACATACCTATACTCTCAGCCTGACACTTCTTCCGACTCGTAGCTTCTTAACTACGAAAACTTGACACCACAACCTCTTCTGAGAACTCTCAGGGAACCCGACGTTCTTCTAGGTTGGTCAGGTAAGACTTCCTCTAGTTGGGATCCTAAAGAAACCTTCCTTACTACGATTTCGACTTTGAGGTCATGAAACCGGTGGAGTACGCTTCTCAATGGAGTAACCTCTTCTGAAACTACGACCCTCCCTAACCCCCGTCCTCCTCTTCCCCTGCTTTCTCCTACTCTACTGAACTATCGTAGTGACTGAGCTACCTACGTTGAGACACACTTGAGGCCCTCAACCCCTACCTGTCCCTCCGGACCGCACGACGATAAGTACCCCAGCGTTTCTCAGCCTGTACTGACTCGCTGACTTGACTTGACTTGACTTGACTTTTATTATATGGTAGTTTATAAAAGACTAATTACTAACTATGGTAAATTTAACGAGAGGGAACCGAGATGTACCGGTCTTATATTAACTATAAAGGAATACAATGACATATTTTCCGTATTTCCTGATCTTAAGGATTGTATCTTAGGAATTGTTATTTTGTTTGTAGGTGTCCGGTATCCAATTTGGTAAATCGTAGAACAAATGAAAAGGTCCTCAGTTTTCTATGTTTATACACTAGTGATTACTTTTTTCGTACACATTAGTAGTTCATTAAATGAAGTTACTATCATAGACTAAGTAGGAGTATCGTCGGAAAGTAAACTCCTCACACTGTACCTCATCCTACATATCTACAGTTGATTTCTGTCTATTTAATAATGATTATAAACTTTAAGAGTAAATCCTTATTAGATACTTGAACGAGAAAGAGTCCACTCTAGTGATGTGGACGGTTTCTTCCGTTACTACAAAGACTTGGGTACTAATAAATATTCGTGAATGTCGAAAAAGGATTGAGTTCAGTCAAAGGTACCTTTGTCCTTAATAGACAACTTCAGACTGGAAAGGAAACGTATCAAATCAAAACTGACGATACACTCGTCATAAAATCTTTCATATACACTTATATATATATATATATATATAGAGGGTCCCAGGGAAGTTTTTTACGTGTTTCGTCTTTCATTAACTTTTGTGATTCGAAATTTTTACGTAAACAAATGGATAAAAACTTTTACACTGTAAAGTGAAGAAGTCGTCCTAACCTCAAAATAAAGTTCGGTCACAATATTACAAGTGTTCATTTGACCTTGTCTATCTCTTGATAAAAATAATGATAATGTCCATTATGAACGACTCATTTATAATCTTCCTTTAATTCTCAGCATACTCCTTTGTTGGAGAGTCGTATATTACCTACACATGTGTAGTAAAGAAAAAGTCAACGGTTTCCTAGTCGGTACGATTTACTAAAGGATTACAGTAGACAGTTCATAAATTTACGTCTCAAGTACAGGATCTCCAAGATCTTTTATTCAAGAAAATTAAAGTCGAAAATTTTAATACTTACTTACTTCACTAATTTACCATCTTTATAATGATTTTATAACTCTGAGGAGATTTAAACCGATTTAATATTTCGAGTTATTTAATACCGATACAAATGTAGAAACAGACGTAGACCTTACTTATAAAAATCGGAAATGATCAATAGTATAAAAACTTTCTTTAGTTACTGATGTCGAAATCGTTACACCATCATTTTCTCTTTTTCAAAAAACAATTTTGGACTAATTTTAAAATGTTCTCTTAGAGTCCTTCGTCTAGTAATACTGTTAACAATAATCTCGAAGTATAAGTTATTTATGTTTAATCGTTCACATGAACTTCTCTTTAGTATTTTAATAAAATTTTTTATATAGATTAAGATAAATGATTAAAATTGAAACCTGTACTTAAACTCGTTGGAGACCCTCTATCATCTCCTGTCTCCTTGGACCTCCCGATGTCAAGTACCTCAGCGTTTCTCAGTCTGTACTGAAACGTTGACTTATTGTTATTGTTAGAATTGAAGGTTCATTTATTATATTTTATCGTCGGTAAGGTTTTACTTCTTTTACAAGTTGTTCCCCTTTTCAATGGATAGATCCTACTACTAGAGTTCATATTACCGTTTTATGATTTTATTTTAAATTATTACTTAGTTTACATTTTATTTACTTAAACGTGTAATCGAACTATCTTATTGGAATTTCTCGGAACTTAGTATTACCTTAATACATTAGTTTTAATGTAGTATTACATTAAAGTAAAGAAAATTCTTTGTTAAAAATTTCAGTGTTTAATATTTTTTATAACATATAATAACACACAACGAATGAAGAAGTCAAATTATGAAACTTTAGTAATTGCTGAATAAAAAAGTACAATTACTATTTTAAAACTTTGGCATCACTGTTTAAGGAAGAGGGAAAGTTTAGATAAAATACCTCTACAGATCACGACGGAAATAGAACGGACATAGAGACATATTCAGTGAGACTCCATTTAAGGAAGTGAAACTTTACTTTTCTTTCTTTCTTTCTTTCTTTCTTTCTTTCCTTCTTTCTTTCTTTCTTTCTTTCTTTCTTTCTTTCTTTCTTTCACTTCAGCGAGTCAGCACAGGTTGAGAAACGTTGGGGCACCTGACATGGGGTCTTCCGAGGAGTCAGGTACCCTAAGAGGTCCGTTCTTATGACCTCACCCAACGGTAAAGGAAGAGGTCCCCTAGAAGGTCTGAGTCCCAAACTTGGGTCCACAGGACGTAACGTCCGTATACGAAATTGGAGACTCGGTGGTCCCTTCTAAGGTTTACTTTTATAGGTTTAAGTAAAGGTCAAAATTTTTAGATATTTATCTCATGAACGTCTTATTTCACTCCCCAGTTAAAAACAATTAAATTACCGATTCAACACAGACTGAGAAGACGGTGGGGTACCTGATATCGGAAGGTCCGAAGAGACAAGTACCCTAAAATATCCGTTCTTATGACCTACGAACCCCGACCACGTGACCCTACTGGGTCTCCCTACCATACCCCTCCCTCCACCCTCCCCCTAAGTACTACCCCTTGTACACATGTGGGCACCGTCTAAGTACAACTACATACCGTTTTGGTTATGTTATAACATTTCATTTATCGGAGGTTAATTTTATTTATTTAAATTTAATTTTTTTTTTTTTTATGACCTCACCCAACGGTAAAGAAAGAGGGCCTCTAGAAGGACTGGGTCCCTACCTTGGGTATAGAGAACATGACCGTCCGCCTAAGAAATGGTAACTCGGTGGAACCTTGGGGATTTTAAGTTATCTTCGAGAGAGTATTTAGTGAGTTGATATTTTTAATAGATCTTTTTTCGGTCTTAAAATTTGGAGACCTTTAACAGGATCCCCGTATCTCTTTTAAATCTTTGTAAGTAAGTTCATTTAGAAGTTTTAGATTCATTTTCATCGTTCTCGGATACTGTAAACTCGATGTTGGTGGAAGGGGGTTGAAGGGACGGAGAACAAGTAGAGTTCGATATAGAATACTTTTGATGAGATCCTCAAGATTAGGTCCTTCGGTGTCGGTTCTTCTATTTAGGAGAGAGAAAGGAGTCTAGGGTGAGGTCCGAAACCAAAGGTTGACTCCGACTCCTACCCTTATCTTTAAGATACGGTTCACCTACAGTAACTTTCTAAGGAACAAGATTGATTAATAATGAGTATCTCGTCTTCGTTAATCTGATCCCACATCCCTTCCTGACTTTCGTAAGGGTTTGGTGTTTCTCTAGTATTCTCAATTTTCAGAGTTACTGTGATCTCTGAATTCTTGTTGAGACTAGTCGATGACCTACTTTTTATTCGATGAGACTGTATCAACAATATAATTATCTTACTTTCGAACACATATTGGTTTTAAGTATACAATTTTAAAGTTAGGAGTTGCACTGACATTATCCTGTATCCCAGAAATACCTTCACTGATACCAAATTCCTCCGTTATTCCCACCTCGGGACTAGGTTATCCTAATCACAGAAAAGGAATACTGTTCTCTGTCATCTCTCACAAGAAAAAGGTAGAGGGAGAGAGGAGAAAGAGAGAGAGACGGTACACTCCTGAGTCACTTTTCTACAGGTAGACGTTCGGTCCTTCGCTCGGGAGTGATCTTTGAATGGGACGTTCTAATCGAATCTGAATAGACTCTGTTTGAATGAACTCTGTAGGTCGGAGGTCTTGACATTCTTTATATAGAGACAACAAAGTTGGTCAGATACCATCGAACGACACCGTCAGACCCGTCTGATAATGTCTTTCCGTTGAGTATCCTTTGATTCGAATTTTTAATTTAACGTGGGTAGGAACCGTCTGACTTTCTAACACACCTACCGGTTTTAGTACGGAAGAGTCCTCACTGACGTCTCCCTTTTAGGTACGATGGGTATGAACCGACTTGTACACCGTTTTTGTATTTGAGGAAATCAACACTAACGTCGGAGATTCGATGTGTGTATAGATCATCAGTTTTAATTTTAAGGTTGACCGATTCCTTCGAATTATGTTGGAAACTCATTATTTACCGAATACGACTAGGTACCCGTTGGGAATCCATTGGTCCTATTTTCTATTTTTGTTCTTTTTTGAGACTCGTCCTTATAGTCGACAGAGTATCGGTATAAGCCCCGCCCCCCTCCCCTTATCTGAAGTTTCTTAGTCAAGTTCGTATAGTGATTCGTTTATTTATTTACTGGTCAGTTTTTTGTTGTTATATAGAGTCTTCATCTCCCTAGTTGCAGGACACAACGACGTTGTATTATAGATTGGTGTGCGACTTTTTTTATTTGTTGTCTTTGACGAAAACTTCACCGGGTCTACAAATACAGTCGTCTGTTCTGAAGTTTTGTCGGTAATATTTATATAAGTTTCTTAATTTTCTTTAGTACAAATTTTTTAACTTTTTTCTATACTACTGATAGAGTACTTTATCTTTTATAGTTATTTCTTTAACTTTAATAAAAAATTTTCTTGATTTACCTTTAAGAAATCAACTTTTGATGTTATTGGTTTTGCTTTGTAATTCTCTACCGTACTTGTGATCTAACCTCAGGCGATTTCTTTCTTAGTCGTTTTAACTCCCGACTAACTTTCTCTAATCCATTAGACTTCCTATCTTAATTTTTTTTTACGTGTCGTGGTCTCATTACACTTCGTGGTAATTCGTGTAGTTCTACGTATTACCCTCTAGGTATCTCTTCTCTCCTTTTTCTCGTCCTTTAATAATTTTATTTAATACCGACTTTAGAAGGGTTTGAACTACTTTTAATAATTAGCTGTTTAGACTCTTCAAAACACTTGAGGTCCAACCTATTTAAGTCTCTAGGTTTAAGTCTTTGTAGTGTCAGTTTAACGACTACAGTTTTCTGTCAGAACTCTCGTTGAGTTTCTTTTTAACCTCTCTGTTTTCTCCGGTCTCCCCGCCAGGATTCTACCGTCTCCTTATCCTACCCCTCTGGTGAAAGAGGGGATGTTTAAGTAACTTTCTTGTAAATTTGTGACTCATTTAAGGTGTTTTGTTGAAGACTTACGGTCGTCTCCTACAGTCCTTGGGTCTTTTCGTCAGGTAACAGAAGCTTTCCTCCATCCTTTTTTATATTTTCTGTTTTTCTCTCTGTTTTCTCCTTCCCTACCTCTTCAAAGGTTTATGGTCCTTTGTGAGAGTGACGGCTCAGTCACCGCTCGGAACCTTGGTGTCTCCCGTTGTATTGACCCTCCTTTTTTATTATTTATTAATTTTGGGTGTCTAATACTCAGGGTGCCATTGAGGGGACTGTATCTTCGTCACGTCTGTGAACGTGGGCGGTGATCCTTCGCTCCCGACCCGTCCCTCCACGTCCGACGTAACGAATCTCATTCCTGACCCGGACTTACGGGGCTCCCGTTAGATTCGTTTGATTGAACCCGATCGTTTGTTCTGATACCCTATCGATGGGACTCTTTTCGGGATTGGATTCTGAGTCAGTCCGGGCGAGTGTCTTGTTTCCTGACTTGTCGACCGACGTCTGGTAGGGGGAGACCACTGTCCGTCGGTCTCGGCATTCCCCCGTTAGTGTCGGGGTCTCTCTGTAATATATGGTTTGACGTTCGTCCGAAGTAGCGATTCATTCCGAAGAACCCCAAGACCTGCCAGTTGTAGGTGGACTCTTCCACACGACCCACACGTGGGTCTTTTGACTCGCCGTCCCTGCCCCCTCCACTATTCAATCTCGTTGGTACGAGTGGTTTGTGGAGTAGTGGACTCGACGAACCTGGACCCTTCCCGTGTTTTGCGGCCGGGTTGACTCAGACGTTGAGACTCCTGATGGACTCACGGACTTGGACTCGTCGAATCTGGACCCTCCACGTACGTCGGGTCCCGGTCGGAACCTGTCAAGGGTCGTCTCGTTGGATCTCGGACTCGTCACACCCGTCCCTTCCGTGTGCGTGGCACTCGTCCCCGTCCGGGTCACACCGACTCTGTGACACACGTGTGTGGTCACAGTAAACACACGTCGTAGGGAGGGAGGGGTGCCACGCTGACTTGTTCACTCGGATTTTCACAGGTGGTGGCGGGGGAACGCAGTCCCGTCTTTAGTCTGTGACTTCTCTGGTCGTTTGTCTTCTTCGATTTTGCCTCCCTTGACGGAACCTTCACTGTCCACGTTATCTAATTTTGGGACATTAATCATGGCTGATGTATCCTTCCCCGGATATCTAGAACTCTTTATATTCGGTCTGGTTCCTTGACTTGACTGGGGTGTGACGGGTATTGTTGTGGTCTCTTTCAGGATCTATATAAAAATGATAAAAAAGATAGTAAGAAAAAAGTTTTTAACATTCAGGAAACAATGAGGAAATTAAAAGTAAAAATATTGTATGATAATGAAACGTTTTTGTTTTTCTCTGGGATAAAAAATTTCGTTTGAAGTATAAATATATAAACATTATTAAAAACACTGAAACAAAAAAAAAAAAAAAAGAAAAGAAATTATAACGTAAAAACTTTTAGGTTGGAGATGAGATCCAAAAATTAGAAACGAAAAACCATAAACAATAGTTAAAACATGGAATTTCTTGGGTTAGAAGTCATGGGTAAAAATGAACCCTCACTCTAATGACCGAACTGACGAGAGAGGGGGAAACCTGAGAGGAAAAAGAGGTAGGTCAGCGGAGATAGAGGAGGGAGGGGGAAGAGAAGAGATGAGTTGAGACACTTAGAGAAACATACAAGATCTGTCACCTCTTGTGAATCCCTTAACTAATGACCGAGCTAGCCAGAGAGGAAGACTAAGTGGGGAAATAGGAGGACCGGTGGAGGAAAGAGGGAGAAGAGAAGAGACATATTGAGGTACTTGTAGAGACTCACCAGGTCTGACACCTCACATGTATTCCATCACTAATGACCGATCGAACGAGAGAGGAGAAAACTAAGGTGGAGTAGAGTAAGTCTAGGAGTTTGAGGGAGGAGGGAGAAGTGAAGAGGTACATTGAGACACTTGGAGAGACCCACAGGGAGTGACACCTCTTTGAAAAGTATAAATTGGATCTACAAAATAGTTACAACGACATATCTACCTCTTCAGAACTATTATGACATTTTTATTCTGACTTTTGGTCTTCGTCCTCCGAATTCAGGTTTAGGACTCTTGTGGTCTCTTGAGGAATGAGGTGCCTTGTAATTAGTTGTCCTCGAGTAGTTTACGGAGGTATGGATGTGACTTTGGTTCGTGGTGGGTTCCCGGTTGTTCAAAGTCTCGTTCTGTATGGTACGTTTAAGAGGTCGTTGTGTCCTTGTGTGGGAACTCGAAGTTATATGTCCGACGGGTTTCAATGAGGTTTGGGTGACTGTAGAGTGTTGAGTAATGACCTGTGAAGTGACGTGGGGTCTCTCTTCTTTAGGTAGAGGTGGGTGGTCTTGTGGCTATGTTCGAAGGGATTGGTCCTTTGGAACTGTTCGGTGGGTATGTTGGGGTGGGTGTCACTCCTTTGAGGTGTTATTTCTCTTGAGGTGTTTGACGGTCTTATGTCTTTCCGGTGGGGTTTGTGTCGTTATATTTGTTCTACTTCTTTGTCTCCTTATGAGTCGTGTATTTCCTTGTCCTATTTACGGGTAGTTTGGTTTGTTTTCTCCTTCTCTATCTCTTAGATGGACTATTTCTTAAGGTTTATTACTATCACTTTTACTAGGTTTTAGGACTTTAGTTTTATATTAGCGTCTATTTATCGGACCTCTGTTCTTAACTCTTCTACGTTCTTTCCAAATAGTTCCTGGATCTTCTTTATTTTTTCTCAGTCGTATATTATTATTTCGTTATTAACTCTAGTTTTTGTGAGACCTCCGTTGTTTATCATCTTATTGTCTCCGTCTTCTATCCTAATCACTTCATCTATTATCTTATCATCTTTATTTACTTAGTCTCTCCTTTTGTCTTTTTACTTAATTTTCTTTACTCCTGTTAGAGTCTCTGGAGGTCCTGTCACAATTTTAGGGGTTGTAAGCTTAGTATCCTCAGGGTCTTCTTCTTCTGTTTTTCTTTCTTTCTGGTACTCTTTTAGGAACTCCTCTATTATCAACTTTTGAAGGGATTTTACACCTTCCTTTATTAGTGGGTTCAGGTTCTTTGGGTCTCTCAGGGTTTGTCCTATTTGGGTTCCACTTTGTGGGGTTCTGTGTATAATTAGTTTAATTGTTTCTAGTTTGTGTTTCTTGTTTATAATTTTCGTTGTTCCCTTTTTGTTGTTTATTATGAGTTCCCCTAAGGGTATGCCTATTGTCGACTAAAAAGTTATCTTTGAGAAGTCCGGTCCTCCCTTACCGTCCTGTATGAATTTCACTACTTTCTTTTAATGGATGTCGGGTACAATGACATGGGTCGTTCCTAGAGTAAGTTTATACTTCCTCTTTAGCTTTCGAAATGTCTGTTCGTTTTCGACTCTCTTAAGTCGTGGTGGTTTGGTCGAGAGGTTGTTTACGATTTCCTAGAAGAGATCTATCCTTTGTTTTTTTCCCACATATTTGAGCTTTGGTTTTGTTATTTCATTTACCGTTAACCTAGTATGTATAGTTATTAATGGAATTTGTATTTACCCAACTTACGGGGTTGGTTTTCTGTTTCTGACCGACTTATCTATTTTTTTGTTCTGGGGATATATACAACAGATGTTCTCTGGGTGGAGTTTTGTCCCTGTGTATGTCTGACTTTAACTTCCCGACCATTTTCTATAAGGTGCGTTTATCTCTGGTTTTCTTTCGTCCTTATCGTTATGAGTATAGGCTATTTTATCTGAAATTTTGTTTCCGACACTTTTTTCTGTTTCTTCCTGTGATGTATTACTAGTTTCCTAGTTAGGTTCTTCTTCTATATTGTTAATATTTATATATACGTGGGTTGTACCCTCGTGGCGTTATACATTCTGTTTACGATTATTCATACTTTTCCCTTTTATTGTTATTGTGTTATTATCACCCTCTTAAGTTATGGGGTGAGTGTAGATACCTATCTAGTTGATGTGTCTTTTAATTGTTCCTTTGTGTTTGAAATTTACTATGTTATCTGGTCAATCTGGATTAACTATAGATATCCTGTAAAGTGGGGGTTTGTTAGTAAAAGTGGAAAAAGAGTTCATGTGTTCCTTGGAAGAGGTCCTATCTAGTGTAGGACCCGGTATTTAGATCGGAACCATTTAAATTTTTTTAACTTTAGTAAGGTTCATAGAAAGGACTGGTGTTACGTCATTCTAATCTAGAGTTAATGTCCTCTTTCTGATAATTTTTAAGGTTGAATACCTCCGACTTGTCGTACGATGACTTATTGGTTGTTTAGTGTCTTCTTTAGTTTTTTCTTTAGTTTTATACGTATCTTTGCTTACTTTTACTTTTGTGTTGGATCTTGGACACCCTGTGACATTTTCACCACGATTCCCCTTTCAAGTATCGTTTTGTCCGTATGGAGTTCTTTGTTCTTTTTTCAGTTTATTTATTGGATTGAGATGTGGATTTCGTTGTTCTTTTTCTTCTTTACTTCTTGGGGTCTCAATCATCTTCCTTTCTTTAGAATTTTTAATCCCGTCTTTATTTACGTTTTCTTTGTTTTTTCTGGTATCGTTTTTAGTTGTTTCGGTTTTCGACCAAGAAGTTTTCCTATTTATTTCAACTATTTGGTAATCGGTCTGAGTAGTTCTTTGTTTCTCTCTTTTTAGTTTAGTTATTTTAATCTTTACTTTTACCTCTCTAGTGTTGTCTGTTGTGTCTTTATGTTTCCTAGTATTCTCTGATGATAGTCGTTAATATACGGTTATTTTAACTGTAGAACCTTCCTTACCTGTTTAAGAATCTTTTGATGTTGAAAGGTTTTGACTTGGTCCTTCTTTATCTTTTAGAATTGTCTGAGTAGTGTTCGTGCCTTTAACTTTGACATTCGTCTTTAGCAGGTCGTTTGTTTTCGGGTCCAGGTCTGCCGAAGTGTCGACTTAAGATGGTTTTTAAAACTCTTCTCGATTGTGGATAGGATGAGTTTGAGAAGGTCTTTTAACGTCTCTTTCCATTTGTAGGTTTGAGTAAGAAACTCCGGTGGTAGTGGGAATGGTTTTGGACTGTGGTAGTGGGTATGGTTTTGGACTGTTTCTACGGTGTTTCTTTCTTTTGATGTCCGGTTATAGTGACCACTTGTATCTACGTTTTTAGGAATTGTTTTAAGATCGTGAGTTTTAGGTTGCTGTATAAATTTTCTAGTATGTGGTACTGGTTCACCTGAGATAGGGTTCCTACGTTCCTTAGAAGTTATAGACGTTTAGTTACATTATGTGGTGTAATTGTTTAACTTTTTATTTTCGGTATACTAATAAAGTTATCCACGTCTCTTTCAGAAACTGTTTTAAGTTGTAGGTAAATACTATTTTTCAGAGGTCTTTCGTCCTTATCTTCCTTGTATGGAGTTGTATTATTTTCGATATATACTGTTAGGGTGTCGTTTGTAATAGGAGTTACCACTTTTTAACTTTCGTAAAGGGGATTTCAGTCCTTGTTCTATTCCCACGGGTGAAAGTGGTGATGATAAGTTGTATCAAAACCTTCAAAACCGGTATCGTTAGTCTCGTCTTTCTCTTTACTTTCCTTAGGTTTAACCTTTTCTTCTTCATTTTGAGAGTGACAAACTTCCATATACTAGGAAATGTATCTTTTGGGATTTCTGAGGTGGTCTTTTAATAATCTCGATTAGTTACTTATATCATTTCAACGTCCTATATTTTAGTCGTGTGTCTTTAGGGAACGTAAGGATGTGTGATTATTAATCTTTTATCTTTCTCTTTAATTCCTTTGTTAAGGTAAGTGGTAACGTTGCTTTTCTCATTTTGTGAATCTTTATATAGATGGATTTCTTTGATTTCTGGATATATATCTTTTGATATTTTGTGACCACTTTCTTTAGTTTCTCCTGTGATTATCTAACTCTTTATATGGTACAAGTACGTAGTCTTCTTAATTATATCACTTTTACTCTTATGATGGGTTCCGTTAGATATCTAAGTTCCGTTAGGGATAGTTTGATGGTTTCCATAAAAAGTGTCTCGATCTTGTTTATTAAAGTGTTAAACATACCTTTATGTTTTTTGGAACTTATCGGTTTGATTAGAACTCTTTCTTCTTACCTTGACCTCCTTAGTTGGACGAATGAAGTCCAAGATGATGTTTTGGTGTCAGTAGTTCTGTCATACCATGACCGTGTTGCTGTCTTTATATCTATTTACCTTGTTTTATCTTTCGAGTCTCTATTTAGGTACGTGGATACCTGTGGAATAGAAACTGCTTTCTCCGTTCTTATATGTTACCTCTTTTCTGTTAGACAAATTGTTCACCACTACCCTTTTGACCAGTTGGTGAACATTTTCGTACTTTGATCTTGTGAAAGATTGTGGTATGTGTTTTTATTTGAGTTTTACCTAATTTTTAAATTTGCATTCTGGTCTTTGATATTTTGAGGATCTCCTCTTATATCCGTTTTGTGAGAGACTGTATGTAGTGTCGTCCTAGGAGATACTAGGTGGAGGGTCTTATAACCTTTATTTTCGTTTTTATTTGTTTACCCTGGATTTCCTCCTGTATTGTCGTTTACTTCGTTGACTATTTCTTGATTAGAGTTTTTATATGTTCGTTGAGGAGGTCGAGTTAAGGTCTCTTTGTTTACTGGGTTAGTTTTTTACCCGGTTTCTTGATTTGTCTGTAAATAGGTTTCTTCTGTATGTCTACCGATTGTTTCTGCACTTTTCTACGAGTCATAGTGAGTAATAGTCAAGTCAAGTCAGGTCAGAGAGTCAGTACAGGCTGAGAAACGCTGGGGTACTTAACGTCGTGCAGTCCGGAGGAACAGGTAGTGGCTGAGGACCTCAAGTGATTTTGAGTGTAGGTAACTCAGCCACTACGGTAGGTCGGTAGAGTAGGACCCAGCAGGGGAAAGGGAGGACGGGGGTTAGGGAGGGTCGTAGTCTCAGAAGAGGTTACTCAGTTGAGAAACGTACTCCACCGGTTTCATGACCTCAAAGTCGAAGTTGTAGTCAGGAAGGTTTCTTTAGGGTCCCGACTAGAGGAAATCTTACCTGACCAACCTAAAGGAACGTCAGGTACCCTGAGAGTTCTTAGAAGAGGTAATAGCCTCTTTACGTTTAGTTTTGGTGTTACTCCATGGTAAAGTGTGGTCAGTCTTACCGACGATAGGTTTTCAGATGTTCGTTATTTACGACCTCTCCCACACCTCTTTTCTCTTGGGAGAATGTGACAACCACCTTTACGTTTGATCATGTCGGTGATACCTCTTGTTAAACCTCTAAGGAAGTTTTTGACGATTATCTTGACGGAATACTGGGTCGTTAGGGTAACGACCCGTATATGTGACTCCTTTGGTCTTAACTTTCTCTGTGCACATGGGGTTACAAGTAGCGTCGTGACCTTGTACCTTCGTTGGATCTACAGGTAGTCGTCTGATTACCTATTCTTTCGTCACCATGTATATGTGTTACCTCATAATGAGTCGGTAATTTTTTTTATGTAAACTTAGTCAGGATTACTCGACCTACTTTGACTTCAGATAATATGTCTCACTTCATTCGGTCTTTCTTTTTGTGGTTATGTCATATGATTGTGTATATATACACAGTCCTTCGTAAATTGTCCTCCGAAGGACACACGACAAAACCTAGACAGTCCTTAAGAGACGAGGAATAATTAAGGACCTTAATTCTCCTCTCCGTTCGGAGAGGACGCCCGATTTCTTAGGTCCGTAAAGGAAGTAAACAAAAAGATATGTCACTATTCATAGGAGAAGGAGGAACACTTGGAATGGCATTTTCACTAACAAATGTTTAGAGAGAGAAATTATACCTAACGGATACAAAACATTCAGACCTCAAAATTAGAAATAGAAACGATTCTTATTGTTGAAACATTCTGTCATATATGTGTGTATGGTGCAATTAATTTTATGGAAACGAGGTAGTCTCGAGACCAGGGACAGAAAGAGAGAGAGAGAGAGAGGAAGAGAGAGCGAGAGAGAGAGAGGGGGAGAGAAAAAGTCCGACTAGGGGACCTCGTGTCTCCGAGAGACTCAAGTGAAAGGACGGACCCGAAGATCCTGGGAGAGCTCTTTCGCGGGACACGGAAGTGGGGTAACTCTCCCGTGGACTCCGGAAGCACTTGTCTCGTTCGGGGCACGTTCCCGAAATAACCGAAAGACGTATTTGGTTCCTTATAGTCGGAGAGAGAGAGAGGAAATGAAAGAATAACCAGCTGAGGTCTGGTGGTCCAAGACCAGGGAATTTCCTGGAGTTGTATATACCTTTAATCTTTCTACCATTACTATTGGGACACACGTTCTGTCGTTTTCTCTGTGTCTACATATCTTGTCAGAAAACCTGTGACAACCTCTCCCTCTCCCACCCTACTAAACCCTCTTACCGTAACTTTTTACATATTATAGTATATACTTCGTTTAACGGTCAGGTCCAAGCTACGTCCTATGTCCTACGAACCTCGACCACGTGACCCTACTGGGTCTCCGTACCATGTCCCTCCGTCCACCCTCCCCCCAAGTCCTACCCCTTGTGCACATGTGGACACCACCTAAGTACAACTACATACCGTTTTAGTTATGTTATAACATTTTTTTTTTTTTTTAAGTGTGATGCAATTTTTTTTTTTTTCTCCGGTCATTCGTTCGTAACCATTTTGTATGAGTTTCACAGTTTTAATTTTTTTATGACAGTTACTTTATATAATATATGTAGTTTTCATAGAAAGTTCTACTTCCATTCTATTTCTGGAGGGGTCTATTTTAGAGTGTCTTAAATAAAGATTGTCCGGACAGATTGTTCCTTGTAATTTCCCTTAAGAAATTCTTAGACGAACGTTACTCTCTCTGGGACCAAGTTAAGGACCCAACCTTTCTAGACGACCTCTACCCTATCCGATGGGTGAGGTCATAAGAACCCGAAGGGAACACCATTTCTTAGGCGGAGGTTACACCCTCTGGACCCAAGTTAGGGACCCAACCCTTCTAGGGGACCTCTTCCCTTTCTAATGGGTAAGCTCATAAGACTGGATCTCTCAGTGTCTCAGTCTGTGTTGACTCGCTGAAAGTGAGTGAGTGAGTACAGTTCTTTTTTCAGTTTTCCCTTTAAATTTTTAGTAAAATCTACTTCCTTTTATGTTTGCGTTATATGGTTTGACATATCTTATCTCGATTTCGTCACGAGTCTCCTTTTAAGTTTTGACACAGTATGAAATTTTTATGGATGTTTCATATTACACTTTGAACGTGTCACGAAAATTAATGCTTAACACAGTGTTGAACCCTATTAATAAATTAAAAAACTCCGAATGAGATTAGAAAAAAAATTTATTAATAAATAAAGAATTAACTTCCTATTAACAAAATGTCTTAACACGACCAAAGACGGTTTGTAGTTGAACTTAGTTGGTATCCATATATACACAGGGGAGGGAGAACTTGGAGGGAGGGTAGTGGGAGGGGTAAGGTGGGTAGATCCAACGATGTCTCGGAGTCAAACCAAATTCAAGGGACTCAGTATGTCGTTTAAGGGTAACCGATAGATAAAATGTATACCATTATATTCAAAGGTACAGTGAGAGAGGTATCTAGGGTGGGAGAGGAAGTTTGGGGATATGGTACAGGTATTCAGACGAGAGATACAGACACAGAGGTAACACCGGTATATTTATAGAAATAGTCATGGTAGAAAGATCTAAGGTATATATACGTAGTCATATACTATAAATATAAAGAGGAAGACTGAATGAAGTAAGACATATCAACCGAGTTCCAAGTAGGTGGAGTAATCTTGACTGAGTTTACACCAGCAAAAATATGACTTATTATAAGGTAAGATATAAACATGGTGTCGAAGAAATAGGTAAGTAGATGACTACCTGTAGATCCAACGAGGGTAAAAGATCGATAAACATTTATCATAACGTTACTTGTAACCCCATGTACATAGAAAAAAGTTAACTTCAAAGGAGTCTCTAATACGGATCATCACCCCAACGACCCAGTATACCATCAAAATAAGGATCAAAAATTTCCCTAGTAGTTTTTGATGATATGTCTCGGAATGAGCTTAGAAAAAATATTACTTTTTTTTAAGGTTTGACGTTCCATGACTTTTTTGTGTGTATTAGAGAGTTTGTATATAATTAAACAGTCATTTAATATCGGAAGAGTAGAAGGAGAAAGAAGGGAAACAGAAGGAAAGTCTCATTTTTCTTTTGTGAAGTAGAATATATTAAAGATTAAAATTTTACAATTGTAAGATTTTATTATTTATGTTTATTAACTTAAAATAAAGTTTTTCTTAAAGGTATAAATTTTTACAGAAGTCATAATGAGAACAATGATGAGATCTAAGAGTGACTTTATGTTTTCCCGTCTTAATGTGTGTACCTACTTTATCTTGTAGAACCCAATGTATTTCATCTTCCATATAGTTTCTGTTCCAAATTTAAAACGGCATCATAAAGGTTATACTATTATTTTTATTTAATAAAAGAAAATTCTTGTATTTCATTATAGAGATCAGACGAGTATGACGTTGGAACAAAGAAGGTTTGAGAATCTCTTTCTATCTTTCCTTTATCGCGAAGTATAAGGTTTACTCTACCTTAGTACATTTGATTACCCTATCTTAAGGGGCACGATAATTTTTTTTTTACGTACTAGTGTAAAGTCTTTTTCGGTGAATCCTCTTTTACAAAGAGTAACGGGGACGGGGGTCAGTTTTTATCGTTTTTCTTGTTTATAGTCGGGAGGTCTATTAAGATTATTATTTGTCAGGGTCTTAAAACTAACGAATTAAGAATGGAATTCCTTATTGAATTCGGGAGTTTATGGTTCAAAGACATCACCTTTATTG